>OMKR01110373.1:15242-39544 GCA_900302355.1 Cyttopsis rosea | reverse complement strand
CCCCCCTGTTAAAACATAACTTAACTGTGGTTTATCACACCTGAGTTCAATTTCTCTAGCCACACCCAGGCCTGATTACTGCCACACCTGTTCTCAATCAAGAAATCACTTAAATAGGACCTGCCTGACAAAGTGAAGTAGACCAAAAGATCCTCAAAAGCTAGACATCATGCCGAGATCCAAAGAAATTCAGGAACAAATGAGAAAGAAAGTAATTGAGTTCTATCAGTCTGGAAAAGGTTATTGTAGTGTCTGATGTTCCATATATTTAGTGATATCTGATGATGTAAGCTTTGATCTAAAACAGTGAGGACACAGCCGAAATTCCAGTGGGGTGTCGGTTAGCTTAAACAAAAGGGATGCCCCCGGGGGCTTCTGGACTGGGAGTCAGATGAGAAAGACATCTGACCACATTGCCTCTTTATTGGGGGTCGTATGTGAAGGCGAGGGTGAGTTAGGAATGTCAGAAGGGTTACCAAATGGTCGGGGGTTTTATACCCCTGGTGTAGAAGGCTTTATAAGCCTGAACAGGAGAGATCACGGCAGAACATGGTTTTCAGGCCTTCGACGAAGGTGTTCTCCCCCATGATATTTTTAATTGGGTTGATGCTGAACTTTTCTGTAATAAAATCAAGCTTTATACAATCAAGTCGGCGTCGGCGGAGATCCTTTCCATCATCATCATCACATCACCATTGAAGGCAGACACAACAATGGGATAAACGCAGAGACTGTATCTCATCGTTCGCTACTCCTGCATGTGTGTGTGTGTCACCCTCCGCATGTGTGTGGTAAAAAAACGTGTGATTAATAAATCATTCTTCATTTATTTATCGAGTCATTTATTAGTCATTCATTTATTTATGTATTTATTTTTTATTTTGGCAGCTTCCGTCCTCCATAGACGCCGCCATGTTGCACCACCACGGACACGGAGGGGAATTCAGTTGGTTGCAATCTGCAACCTCACTGTTAGTGGCCGCTAAATGCTACACACTGCACCTTTAAAGCTAGATTCCAATAACGCTAGTTTGCCAGTTGCTCAGCAACAGTGGTTTACGGTCTCTCTGCACTGCAGAGGGTCTGACCTTTTTGCATGTGATTTCTGACTCTCCACAAGGAATCAGTGTAAAGTTGCATACACTTTCTATTTCTTTTTTTCAAATTAAGCCACAGCTAAAAGTAATAGAAAATAGGTCTCTAAACTATAATAAAACAATGAAGAGCTCATAGAACTAAATCTAAACTAAACTGATAATAAAATGACATCTTGAAAGAGTGAAATTTAATGCGACATAACCTTGTTCATGACAAAAAACATCACTCATAGAAAGTTGGACTTGAGAGGGCCGTGATGTCTGCGGTTGTATGTGTAATGCCCTGTTCAGACTATACGATATTTGGTCAGATCTGGCTGTCCCAGACAAATTTCAGAGATCGGGGGCAAAATGCTCCACATCAGCGCCTCTCGGATAGTTTGGACGGGTCTACGACGAGTGTAGGATCATGTAGTTTGAACACCCCCATCTGGGTCGCAATGTGTAGTTTGAACACCGCTACGTCCACAACAGAAAAAAGTGTAAGGACCGTGTGAACAACCTAGTGACGTCAGGATGAAAGTCGTGTAGTCAAATTTTGAGACTGTTCTAAAGCCCCTTTTACACCTGCCATTCAAATTTGATCTGTATCTAGATACGTTATCTGGATAATAATAATAATAATAATAATGACATCAGATCACAGGCCTTTGCAATTACACCTGGTGTTAATAAGCGTTCTCGTTATCTTGATTCTGCACGCATTGTGATGGGATCTCAGTATGCAAATTAGGTAGGTGGACTTGTTTCCTCCTTGCTCCATGGAACGAGCATCATCGATCTTAAAATAACTTTAATAGACTATTAATGTTACTGAAGATACGTAGAGCTAGCTACCGTAGATACCTGTTTTTCCTGGGCTTGCTTCCTTGGAGAGAGCGGGAAGAGGTGGAGTTAGGTGATGTTTTCAACTTGTGGGCAGATTTTTTCTCACGAATGTGGTATGCAGTGCATTTCCACCTGGCTGAGATCCGATCACAATGCGAGCCAGACCATCTCCAGATGTGGTCTGGCAGATCCGATAGCATTCAGATTGGAATGCGTTCTGCGTGCTTTTACACCTTGCATTAACATGTATATTTATTATTTATTATTATATTATCAAGATAAGATCTCCAGATACAGATCGCATTTTAAATGCCAGGTCTAAAAGGGGCCTAAGTGTCTATGGCCCTGAGAACTTACTCAGCTCATCAAAATGGGTTTCTGCCCCGTCTCTGCCGATCACAGAGCATACCAGACGTGCTTTCAGGAAGGTAGTCCACTTGTTGACCAGTGACCTTTGTCCACCATCATCGTTCTGCAGGGAAAATAATATTCCGGAGGTTAACATTAAAAGATCTTGCTAGTGGCTTGTAGCTAACGCTGACATGCAGTTCACGCTGTTTCAAAAGTCGAAGGACCTGATTGCTTCAGTGAATTGCTTTGGCTTGCTTTTGAAATATATAAATATAAATCCAGATATATATTTTTTTAACTAAAGGAACGCAACTGTGTTAGAAATGTAGTTGGGGAAAAGTCGAAAGTCTCTGAAGCTGAATATACTTAAGTAAACTAGATACTTGAAAAATGCACTTGGGTCTGCGGGGCACACCCCACACCCCGCAATTTTAACTGCACATACCAACAGCACACATTGAGCACTGGGGTTTCTGGGGTGGTGGGGTGCCAGCTGTGTTCGGGTCCTGGCAGCTTGCCCCTGGTGCAAGCACCCGGCACCATCATAGCAGATATCAATAGTTTATAACATTCTATACAATATCAAAAGCATTCAGCGACATTTTAATGAGGCCTGGGTTGAGGAAAACCCAAACCTATCCTTTTAGAGCACCTGGCGGACATATCGGCTTTCACAAGGCTGCCCTCACCAGACAGATGCGGCCCACCCTGGACACCATGACAGGATTGCCGCCTGCGCCCACGTCCAAGCTCTTCTCTCTGAAGAAGAAGTAGATCTTGTCGTCATTCTTCTGCAAACTGTCTGGGATCTTCTGGATCTCGACAAACACTGGCTCTGCGCATTGGCGAGAAATAAAGAACACATCCATTGACAAAGTTATCAAAAAAATACATCTTTTGTTTATGTTATCTAATGTGAGCAACAGATCATTTGAAATGCTGGCAATTCAAATAATGTCTAAGAAAAATACCTCTTGAACAAAATTGCCTTATCACAAAAAATAGAAATGTTTTCATAGGCGGAACTGCCAAAAAAAGCTGCCTTTAGTTACTGCTTACAATGGCCACATTCTGTAAGGTAACCTAGCAAGCTACTGTAGATTAACTACGCTTTATAGAGATGACTTGAACTATGAGCTGAAAGGTTATTTTGTCAAAATACATTTATATTTTGAATGTTACATTTTTATTTTTATTCTTTTATTTTCTTTTGTGATTCCCATGTGTTATACATGGCTTTCATATACGTGCTGTTATATGAGACGCATGTTATTACAGGATTACAGGACAGCAATTGGTTCAAAAAAATTGGTTCTAAAAACACGCATTTTACATTGAATGTGAAATGTCACGTGACATTTTTTTGTGGGAGCTGGAAAAAGGGAGAGCCATACCGTTGAGCCAGCGGGAGTCATACTGTTCTGTTCGGACGGCCGGACGGTCCCCCAGGGTTCTGAAGATTGCAGGATCTGTACCCATAAAGTCAACATGGACGCCCGCGTACAGGTTCCCGTCTGCGTTCCACCCAAATGAAAGTTTGAATAATGTCACAACCGCTGACCCCAAGCGACACAAATGCTCTTTGGGAAAACATTTCAAAAGATCTTTTTAAAAAGAACATCTTGAGTGAAATCGATCATAGTCAGGTGAGATAAAGTTTCAAATCCTGAGAGACTCTACTTTGTTGATACAGGAGTTCACACAATGTCTTTCAATTAATGTATTTTAAATGACAAACATTTTGAAATGTAAGCACCGGAAGCACCTGGAAAATGAACCGATTTTTCTACTCAGAAAAGCAAGTAACAACTGAAAAAACACACCGACATTTCACCTAACTGTTTCGAGATTTCATTGATTATTCATTGACTTTTAGTGTACGTTTGGTAGAACCAGGAAGTTGCGACGCTTCCTACTGATAACCTACTGTATCCAACGTTACACTTTGGATGTACTGCACCAATTAATAAAAATATATAATAAAATTATAAATAAAATGTGATACAATTGTTATTCAAAACAAAGACATGTGACTATGAAGGATAATAATTTTATATATTTCTTTAAGGCTTAAACATTTGCCCCGTTGGACTGCACTTAAGCACAGTGAGAAGCTGCAGTAGAGTGGTACGTTTCTCACTCGTAAAGCCTTCAGCGAAGTGTTGCTACAAACAGCTCTTAATGATAAGAAGCAACAATTTAAATAAGGCCTCAGTTGAAAAATATCCTGTAAATCTAAAACCTATCCTTTAAATCTCACTTCAAATAGTCTATATGAACCCGACTCACCGATCAGAGCTGCCGCATTGGCTTGTCGTGGGTCGTAGGAACACTTGCCCTTCCCAGAATCCACATAACCTGGCACGAGCCGGAATAAGTACTCCTGGAAACATCTTATACGTTAATACATTGTGCACCTATCTCTGCACTTTGCTTTACAAAACAAGTGTCCGTAATCAGGCCAGGTTATAGTTGAGGGACTTATTTAAGAATATAGGAGTATTTGTTTATTTGAGATTTTTTTTTCTCATTTGGAAGGTTATTTTTACAATTTGTTACAGAGAAGCATGCACTTTTTTTGTCAATTATGAACGGTTTTGGAAGTACTTTTAAATGCTGAAAACTATTCACTTGCTCAGAATATCGGTGCTCTTGTGTTAAAAACAACATACAGAGTTCTACGGCTGGTATTCTCGAAGTACATACTACTTCCATCTCAATTTGGTGTCAACGGTGAATATATGCATTGCTGGACAAAGTAATGTCAAATATTCTCATGTACTTTGGTAATCCATTGAATTTTTGTAATCAATTACTAATACCACCATGTGTTATTAACTACTGCATCAGTGTTGTGCTTTATTGTGTGTGTGAGTATTTATACTGTAGATGTGTGTGCATGGCACCTCGGCTCTCCATCCCCTATTGATGAAGGTGCAGATGGGCCTGTAGGCACCCGTGCCACAGGTGTAGAGATGAGTCCGGTTCCAGGGTTCGATCAGGCGCACGAAATTGGCGCATTCCCCCTGGTAAAAATAATTGCAGTGTCTCAAACTGTGTCTCAAAGAGGCAGACATTATAAATTCCTCATTAGAATATGTTTTTCTAAGTGCGCTATTCAACTTCTGTATACATACTGAACATTTACAGTACGGATATTTAGAAAATGTTATGGCAAGATGAAAACAGGGCTCATGTACTTATTATAATTATTATTATACAATATATTTCAAGTTTTTAATTCCCAACGGCAATTGCCCTCCCATGGTTCTAGAGTTAAAGTGCAATGGCTGCTCGATGCTGCTTCAGAGAATCTCAGAGTGAATGGAAGTCAATGAGAAAAAATAAATTTCTCACAAGGAATACAAAGTCAATACATTGTTCCACAAAACTTTCAGGGTCATAATATTTGAGTATCTCAATATCTATCTCTCAATATCTTACTCCTTGGTCTTGGTGTCTTGGTGTTGATTTTGAAAAGTATTGTTCCATAAAGAGGATATTAAGGCTTAAAGAGAGGTCCATTTATAATAATAATAATAATAATAATAATAATAATACTTAATAATAATAATAACCTTTTATTTGTACACCTTTCATACACGACATGCAACTCAAAGTGCTTTATATTAAAAGAAGGCTATCAGATAGTAACAATAAAAGCGAAGCAAACAAGCTAAATGCATTCGCAAAAAACAAAATTCAGATTTGGGGTCATCAATTTAGACCATGTAGGATCTCGATCGTTCCTCAGCGAATTATCTTTTTATTTCAATGGAGTCATTTAGTTGAATGGAATGGAATGACTGCTCTTGAACCCACTCAATTCTCAAGTAATTCTGTAACACTGTCACCAACATAGTTGTGCTTGTAAAATTTTGAAACACGTCCATAATTGCTCAAACAGATTACACAGATAGTCTATTATAATGATCAAATTAACATAATCATTCAGCTCTCCTGTTGGAATGGGATCTGCAAACTTTCTATGAGTATATCAGAATGACAAAGTAGAATAATACAAGCATTAAAATAAAGTACCAACAGGATAAGAATATCCATATCTCCCCCACTCTCCACCTCAACACACCAAGACCCAAATTTGGGAAGTTCTTTTCCTGACAAGGAGGCGAGCGTAAACCCAAACTCATGCCTTAAATTTGTCTCTTCAGACACCAAACGGGTATGCCCATTTTATTATAATTTTATACACTCTATGGTCCAGGGTCCTCTTTTCAATCCAAAATGTTCAAATCTTATTGAACCATGGATTTCTTTTTGATAATATTTGAGATGTTTCAAGCCACTTTGTAAAAGGTGAGTACAAGGCTTGAAATTGAATTTGAAGACAAATTAAGACTTTTTAAGCACCCACAGACCCACAAGACACAAGATTTGTTCATATTTGTACAAGAATGAGGTAACAAACTCACCTGCCCCCCCTTCCCCGTCATCCGACACTCTCCTTTTCTCTCGGCCGTAGCAGGCCAGTGGATCTGATGGATACAGAGGGAAAAAAGGCATTGTTTGTATTTGCAATTACCCTGCTTCTCAAATAGCCTCTTAGAAATGATTACAAACTGGTAGTAGTAATTTCACATTCCAACATGACTTATTACATATTATATTTAAGGATAGGTACAGTATGCTGTCCCATCATTTAGAACTGTTCATGGGACAACTACAGCAGTTCTCACTCTGTGTAAATGCAGCGTTTAAACCTTAAATCTCCTTTGTTGGAATCGGAAAGCTCACAATATTGTCAGACAGTACCGTTATGCCGGGGAAAAAGGGGTCACAAACAGTGCGTATTATTACATTTTAAGGTGATTTAGTGATTGCACTTCCACAAATCACCTCTTTTTTGTTGAAAAAAGAATAAACTAAGATGCATATTTTTCCAGTGTAGTATAGATTTTCTCATTTTCCATCACTAAAAGAAAACTAAAGTAAAAAGAAAAAGACAAATACAGAACAACATTTTTATGCTTACAATAAGCGGCTCTTTGTTAATATTGTGCATGTCCAAAGCCACCAAGTACTCCCTACTGCCCAGGTAGAGTCTCCCCTGGTCCTGGTCCATGTGGAGGACCCTGTAGTCACTGGTGTTGAAGGAGAAGGAGAAGGGTCGTGCCGTCCGGGTCTCCATCAGTTCTGGAGAGGGGAGGAAATAATGCATATGTATATTTTCAACTGATTAGAATAGAATATCAAAATAAATTATCAAAAGATAATAATAAAAACATACTATAAAGATAATAATAATTAAAAATATATATATGAATGTATTGTGTTAACTTAACTTGCTGCAGGAGGCAGCAAATCCCTATTTGAGATGATAAGCATTTTCTTCAACTTGTCTCAACTTGCTCCAAACATGAAGGGGGTACACACTACAAGATAAGAAGATTTTGGGCCCTTTGGGCCCTTCCGACGGTGGTGAGCAAAGTCACGTTTTTTTATGGTTCTAAAGATTATCTTTCCAGATTTCCCTGTGGTGTGAGGTACGTTAAGAGTGTTTTTTACTTCCCCCAATCTGCTTAGGAGTTCGTCCTGGCTGCACCAATTTCAAATCGCAAATATTAAACATTGAATATTTACAATATGATATCCTGTAGTGCGGGTGGAACCCGAGGACACAGGCTGTGGATTGTCACGTGGGAAATAGCGATAGCCAACTGGGAGCCAAGCTGACTGAAACAGAAAAAGTCATAAACACAACAGCAGCCATGGCAACAAATGCGAACGCTGCATAAAGTAACATGTACAGTCCGTGTTCACGCTCTCTCCCTGACTTCATCCATTGTTTTTTTCCTTTCCTTTTCTATAACAAATAGTACAAAAACTAGCATCGCGAGTTAGTTTCTTTACTCAAAAGTCACGTTTGATCACAAAAGATTTGCAAGATTTCCGGTTTTAAGAGTCAGGACTCGTGGTTTGTGTATGGAGCCTGTCTGGAATCATTGCTCTCCACATACTATAGGAACAAAACTGTAAAATGTATCATTATTTGTTATGTGTGGGGTCTCTGTTACGATTTGAAAAATATTTTAGTGTGAGCCAGACAGTACAAAACAACATGGATATTACCCCAATTTCTCAGGATACTATTTTGAAGCCTGGCGCTAAACCAAGTTGTCTGGGGCCCTGGCCCAGAGAGGGACACAGGATGATCCTGTACTCTAACTGATTTTGTGTAAGATTTGATTAAATTCTGTATTTTACTGGTAATCGGGTTATTTGTGACAGACGTACAATTGGAATAATTGAAAGAATATATTTTTGGTACAGACATCTGTGGTTTCAAATGACACCTTTGCCGCAGCATTTCATCCTTTAGACACAAGGGGCAGCAGAGTACTTCAATCCTGATGACGGCGGATGATGAACACACACACGCACACAATCTTTATAATAATAGTATATATATATATATATTTTATTAAATAATTGATTCTCTTTAGAATTGTTTTTAATTATTTTAGAGGTTTAAATTAAATTTGAATTAAAGATTTTGAATAGCGTGGCATCTGACGGAGCTTTGAAATTTTAAGCTTTCTGCAAGTAATACAGTTAAAGTTACGTGAATAAACATCTATGAACTAGCGTGAACATTTTATTTAAACTCCGAGATCCAGAAACTCAGACAGTCTACACATTCATATTGAAGGCCTCTGGCAGTGAAACTGAATGGCCCCATAGCTCTGCATTACGTTTAGAACGCTGCGCCCGCCGCAATCTGGATGTCTCGAATCTGGTGTAAAAACAATTATATGTCCAATACGTTCATTGTAGACACAGAATTCTTTTAACTTGATTATTTTAAGCACACACTTCAAATCAATGTTTGATACGAATCAAATGGTTTTATCAGCACACAGACAGCTGTTCAACCCAGAGCACATCACTGGACAGGGCATTTGATTTTCGTGAGGGGGAACAAAACCACCATGACGGTGCATCCACACAGGTAATTTCATGACAACATGAACAGAACTCCACACTGCTCACAATCGCAAACGCGACGTCAGCCTGTGTGATTATATAACCTCAAGACTGTGATTTAATTAAATAAAAAATATGTGCATGCGTGAATGTGTTTGGAGCCGCGAAGTTGGAAAGGTAACATATCTTTCCAGCTTCGCGGCTCCGATCCACGAGCCTGTGCTAGCCTATTAGCTTAGCCTAGCTCATAGCTGGCAACAAACATTTTAATAAGAGACCATATATGGAAAACGGCTAAATATGGAAACTTTACTCTTGGCGTCCTGCAACTCTCTGAGAATGAGTGAGTGTGTGTGTGTGTGTGTGTGTTCCACGAATGCACACACACACATAAATGATGCGATGCTGTGATAGGTATAAAATTACATCAATCACAATTAATTAAATTACATTTATTTAATATAACCAATTATATCTTAAATTGAATCATTTAACGGTGGTCAGCCGCCAGCGGGCAAGGAGTTCAAATGAGCCCGGTCTCGTAAATAATCTTATTCATGTATGAAATCCGTGTCACTGTCTGTCACTAAATCACATTGTCTGAAAATCCTTGATTCGCCACTGCCTGAACCCCCAGCCTCCGATCGCAAATCGGCACAACCTAATGTACATGAAACAGTGACATGACAATCAGGCCACGAACGACCCCCACTTAGTTCCTTATCATATCAATGGTGGAGTGACTTCTGGTGACTTCTTGACTTCTACTACACTGTTTTTATTTAAGTGCGATATTCCAGCGATCCGTCACTGCAGCGCAGCAGCCACAACAGGCATACGCAGTAGCATTGGCTCCTCGCTTTCTTTACGTAACTTCCAGTTTGCTGTCTACCATAATCCATGTGAAACTGCACACAACGAACAAATCTTGCATTTGATCTTCGCACGGACCTTCTGTGGTGCGCGCTACGGCCGCTACCCAGAATGCAGCTATCTGTCTGGAAAGTCTGCTCACATGTGCCATCTTGTGGTGGAAGGTGCACACTACACCTACCTGTATTTACCTGTATATATTCACTGTGGAAATGCTGCTCCGCGGCATAGGCGTCATTTGAAACCTGAGACATCTGTAATATGCAATGGCGTCAAAGCTATAGCCTGAAATTTGGCGACCATGGCAATCGTTTAGTTGGAGAGGATTCACAGATAATCACAGTTAATTTGGTGCGAGGGTGGGAATGCAGTCGTTGAGCCCAAGTGGGACATTTTTGTCCCAGATCCGATGATTCCAAATGGCTGATCTAGATGGATACACAGACTAAATCACTAATCTCAGGCTAATGGCTTCAGGAACAGCCTGCATTTAACAGCATGACATGAGTTAAGTAGATGTGTGGTGCATCAAAGGAACCCTCACCCTGTTTTCATAGAGCGCTTTCATGAATTGTTTTAATCAGATCATAAAAATCTCCAATTGATAGACTACATTACACTACTACTAAGTATGACATTACATAACCTAAATAGATATAATCCAATTCAACATCACACATCCAGATTATAACTAAGGTCCACTGGTGTCAGTTCTCAAGAATCAGTGATGTCAGATCTCTCACCCTTTCTCACCGACTTTCAAACCAAAGCTGCTCCCTGTCACTGTGTCACCAGCATCTTTGGAGACATGTTTGAAACAGTAAATTACGCCAATGGTTGCAGAAAGACCAGATTCTCTTCCATGTTTCTCTATTGCGTCTAACGCATCAAACCATGAGACAAACAAGTTATTCCCGCTAGCATTGAGATATTACACACCCGAGCTAGGCATGCAGAGCAAATTGCTGGACTTTTATGATGATCACAAGGAAGCCTCCGATGCTATTTTTAACCAGATCGTTTCAAGGCTCAAGGAGAGCAACCTGGGGCTAGAACGGATCTCTGCTTACTCAACAGATAACGCCAGCGTGAATTATGGGGTACATAGGTCTGTGTATAAAAAGCTAAAGGACAAGAATGCTGCAATAGTCAAAGCCAACTGCGTGGCCCATATTCTGCAGAACTGTGGGAGGCATTCAGGCGATAAGCTTAGAATTGACATTGAGAACGTAGTCACGAAAATATACAACCACTTCGATTCCTGAGCTAAACGTGTTCAAGAATTAAAAGATGTTTTGGATTTTGTTGAAGAGGAGAGCATGGCCCTTTACAAGCATGTGCCGACTGAGTTTGGTGGCTGAGTTTGTGGCCTGCTGTCAAGCACCTTCACGATTCCTGGCCAGCTGTCAAAAGCTACTTCTTATCTCTTGGAGAATTGAAACATCAGCACTTTGGAAATTGTTTGCAAAAGACGAGGATGGAGACGGCGTGCCCTGTGAACTCCAGGCATACCTGATGTTTTTGCAGAATAGAATAAAACGTTTTTGTGATGCAGTGCTTAGCTGATGACCAATCTCAAACTGAAACTCGAGCAAAGGGAAAAGGACAGATCTTTTGGATTTGAGACAAGCACTCTCCTGCAGCAGTTTCCCACCACACAGGCCGCTGTTATTGAGCAGGACTGTCTAATGTTCTATCAGAGAGCGCTTGCTTATTTGAGCAAGTGGTTTGATTTCTCTGATGAGAATTACCTGAAGCGCATTGCATGCCTGGCTCTCAAGAGGGAATTCAGCTTCCAAGACCTCCGTGAAGTAGCTGAAGCTTTAAAAGTGAGCTCTAAACTGGACATGGACCAGTATTATGATGAGTTCAGTGTAACATTGCTACATGTGAGGGAAATTGCAACAACAAGAGATCCTGTCGCAATGAAGTGGACAATGTTGTTGAAGCACGCCAGTGCCCCAAACTGTTTGAGGATGAGAAAAAAGCATAAGATATGAGCGCTCTTATGTTATGCTTTGAGCGTCCCTGTGACCAACGCGTTTCGTGGAGAGGGTGTTTTCGTTGCTTCCTGGACGGACCAAAGGAATTGAGCCACTGTGGACTTAATTAAGAGCGAACTATTGGTGAAGGTAAACAACAGCTCTACCTGCCAGGAGTTCTACACTCACATACTGAAGGAGAAGGCCCTGTGCAAAGCTGCCCAAAGCAACAAGAAGTACAAGTTTAAAATGCATGAATCCGGTAAGAACGCAATTAATCTTTCAGTTACATAGCCTATGGGAAGTTGCCTAATCTCTACATTGTCTCGTCTACTATTCTTAAAATGTGATTTAAACCAAAATATTTTCCTATTATATTCAATTCATTATATTTATTAGATTGGGCCAGGTCCAGTGCCGTTAAAATGATCATTTCATAAAGCCCACCATGATTTAAAGCAAGTTAAGATCCAACCTAACTTCATATACAGATGTATCTGGTTTCAACTGCTGCGGTTGCCGCGGCGGCAGGAATGCCGCATGGCGGCATTGCCGCAGGTGAATATATAGAGTTAAATACAGGTAGGTGTAGTGCGCACCTTCCACCACCTGATGGCACATGTGAGCGGACTCTCCAGACAGACGCGCACCGCAGAAGGTCCTGTGCGAAGATCAAATGCAAGATTCCTTACCGAGAGAAGCTGAACAACGAAGCTAAGAAGCGCTACTTGGACAAAATAAAGGAAATTAATGGGCTTGATCCATACAAATACGAGTGGTCGATTGAACTCTACAAGCTGCTGCAAGTTACATTTCCAGACCTGTTTTCCTGCCTTGCTTGAGGTGTGAGAGCTTACTTCCAGTAATAGTAACAGTAGTAGTATTAGTAATAGTTTGTATCTTTAATTTGTATCTCTACATTTTTTTTGTATTTGCATTCTTTTGTTTAATTGGCATGTTACAGTAAGTTTTCATCTTATCTTTTTATACTTAACTTTTTTCTTTACAGTACCTCCACTTGAAATGTCAGTACTTGAAGGTTACATTGCCACTGCCCTAATCAATATTATGTTACACAAAGCACTGTTAATGCAGTCTACAAATAATAAACTAATAAATAACTAATAAAAGTACAGTAAAAAAGTGACTTACGTACTGTGAAGTACAGTAATAAAAATAGCATAATAAATAGTAACAGTAAGGTAGATAAACCGGAAGGTACATAGAGAAAGCGAGGAGCCGACTCTATTGTGCATAATAATAATGCATCTAATATCACACTTAACTTAAATAAAGACCGTGGATTGATATAAAAGTTGTTTTTTCTATTAATTAATTTGCATGGAGGGTGTTTGGTGCTTGTAATGAGGAAGCAGATGGAGGATTGGGACGTGGTGGCGCGGATGGTCTGGTGATTAAGTTGCAGCTCCAGGATATTAATAATAATAAATTGGCTTCTATTGCCAGTGGAAACCAGGTGATCAGCCATTGATCACTCAGTTAACAGACCATTGATCACTACCAGGAAACAGATCTCTCTCTCGGCCGCATAACAATAGGGCTATGAATTAAAACCTGAAATACATAAACAAGGCTATAAATATAAATATAAATAAATAAATGAATCAAAATATATAAATGAGTACAAAATTTTATTTAATCCAGATATTCAATTGGAGGTCCACAGGCCAAATCTGGCCCCTGGGATGCTTGAGAAAGCTAGCCTAGCTGAAAGCTAGGATCGCAATCGCAACACGCTGCTGCTGCTCCAGACAATGTGATAGTGACAGAAAGTGACGCAGATTTCTTAGTTTTTATGAATGAAAAGCCAAGCGCCTCTATCCAGCCTGGCATTAGGGCGGTGCCCGCTCATTTGAACTCTTTGCCCGCTGGCGGCTGACCACCCTCAAATGTTAAAATGTTATAAGCAATTATATTTAAAAATAAAATATTTATAGCAAAGAAGAAAATCACTCCTGCTGCAAGATTCAATTTAAGATATCATTGGTTATATTAAATAAATTGAATAAAATATTTTTTATTTGTGATTGATGTAATTTGCATCATTTGTGTGTACACACACACACACACACACACACACACTCAGTGAGGTTCAGGATAGCAAGAGTAAAGTTTCCATATTTAGCAGAAAAAGAGGTTAGAACATCACGAGAGACTGCGTTATGTTCGCTGCTGTGCCAAAATAAAGTGCCAGTTCTCCACTGCAGAGTTGGTCCGGTCTGTAAACATTTGTTGTCAGCTACGAGCTAGGCTAAGATAATAGGCTAGCATAACACCAGAGGCTCGCGGTTCGGAGCCGCGGCTTTCGCGGCTCCGAACATGTTCACGCACACACATATTTTTTATTTAATTAAATCGCAGTCTTTTGCTTTGTTATATAATCACACAGGCTGATGTCGCGATTGCGATTGTGAGCAGTGTGATTCAAATCAAATCAAATAATTCTGTGTCTACATTGAACATATCTATCTACATATATAAATCTAGAAGAAGAAAATCAGCCTTTCGCTGTGACTTTGATTCGAACCGGTGTTGCTGTAGGCGTAGCACACTAACAGCAATACAATCAGGAGGTTGTGAGATGTGTGGACAACCTCAGAGTTTAAATAAAATCTTCACACTAGTTCATAAATGTTTATTCACGTAACTTTAACAGTATTACTTGCAGAAAGCATAAAGGTATTTCAAAGCTCCGTCAGATGCCACGCTATCCAAAATCTTTAATCCAAATTAAATTCAAACCTCAAAAATAATTAAAAACAATTCTAAAAAGAATAAATTATTTAATAAAAACGAATAAAATTACTATTATTATAAAGATTGTGTACGCACACAATCTTTATAATAATAGTAATTTATGTGTGTTCATCATCATTCATCGTCCGCCGTCATCAGGATTGAAGTACTCTGCTGCCCCTCGCGTCTAAAGGATGAAATGCCGCGTCTTTTGAAACCAGATACATCTGTAGGCATTCCATCCAATATAAAATCCATATTTACATACCCTAATAATAGTAATTTTTCTCTCGCGCATTGTCCTGCAACAGAACAACAATGAGGTGGTCACCCTAGACAGGAGAGGGGGGGGGAGTGAGAGAAATCCTTGACTTTAGCAATAAATTTTAAGGAGGCCATGGTGACAATGTTGCCCTATGTGGGGATTGCATGTAGCGCAGCTTTTCCGCTGGTTGGGGTGTCAACACCACTTTGATCGCACGATAGCGTTTCATCCATCTATATACGGCCAATCGTCAGCTCCGTGAGACTCACTTCAAACCTCAGATCAAAGTGAGTTGGTAGTACCTCATAAACTGACCCAACCAGCATAGATGGAATGCCCCCCTCCCCAACACACAACCTTTAAGCAAATCTTTTACTGGGTGTCTTCTGTAATTATGTTCACATGCAGTACTTTCCCACGACCCAAGACTCAAATGCAACAATAAGGTTTTAAAGTTGGTAAAACAGAGCATTAGTGGAAAATATTATTATTGTCATAAGTTGACCCATCAGCCACTTTTCTGTCTCACTGTCAATTTCTCAGACATAAATGAGTTAAAATGGTGACAAAGACATGACAAAACTGTCCCATCGCCTATATGACTTCTCAAAGTCACTTTGATGGCAGTTCTAAGGACGTTTACTTCAATCAGCACGTGATGGCTTCTAATTACTATGAGCATTAGAAATGGCTTTACCAAGTTGTAGCCGGCTGGCTACGCAGGTTCGGCGGAATGATGGGTGGTGACACAGGTTTGGGTTTTGGGTTTTTATTCAAGGCTTCGCAGAGGTAATTGCTCAGGTGCGGAAATAATAATGAAACTCGTAGTAATGATCACAGACGGAATAAACAAAAGACGGCGGATTTCCCGGCGTCAGTCAGCATGCAGTCAGCATGCACTTTCTCCCACTGAAAGACAAACACAGACATTAAGAAACCTCTCCCCAGCTGCCGGCGGACCAGCCTACCGACCCGACTTCCCCTCGCATCCAGCCAACGGCTCGACCACACAAGTATATATAAAACTTTTACTATGACACGGTGCAGTGAGACCCTTAGGATGTCAATGTACTGTCCACAAAATAGTAAAATGGTTTTGCTGGGAATTTGCAGGAATTGCTGCAATTTAAGTATTGCCATAAGGGATATGATTATGAAAGTAGGCCACTGTGGGTTTTGCTGCTGCAGCTACTAGGAAAGAAATTAAAATGTCTGCTAAAAACCTGGCAATATTAAAACTCAACAAAGCAAGCAGCTTTCAAAAAACAGGTAATTACTGTTGCCATTTTAAACAAAGTTTAAAATGTTAAACTCCATTTATAGTCCTCATTATATTCTTCCTCATAATAACAATTATTTAATTGCATGTTTTTATACTTATGAAAAATAGACTGCATTAATGCAACTTACCTAACCCTAACCCTAACCCACATGGAATCAAAGCCATAAATCCACTGGCAATGTTCCATGTTGGCTTAATGTGGGAAAAGGAGCCGGTGTAGATGTTCCGTAAAAGATGTTCCGTAATCTCCCCACTCTCGACCTAGTATCATTTCCAGGAAAATGCCTGTGAATGGAAGTGTGTGTGAATGGGAGCAGTCACATTACCGGGACAAGCACATAAAGTATAGGGTGGAGCCGAATCCGAATACCGGAATTTAAAATTTTTTTAAATGCCACTCAGACTCTAGACGTGTCTGTTAGAGTTAGGTGTGCGGTGCGGTGGCATCGAGCACAAGCGCTTCAATTTCCCGCACTGGCTGCACGGAGCGCGGAGCCGGAGAGGGAGGGAGTGGACAAGGAGAGGTAGAACGGATGGAGAATATTCCTTGGGTCAGGGTTATTGCGTCCAGGGGCTCTCTTCTGTCCCCTGCTCCGTCAGCAGAGGGAAACGAGTCCGTCCGGGAGGGGCAGGGAGACGGGGAGGTGGAACCCGAATGACTACCTACTGCCTTTGCCGGATATTTTTTATCCAGCAATGTTATCGATTCCATGTGAAAAGGGGCTATAAAATAGAGTGAAATTGCTTCTTGCAACCTGAGGGCCAGCCTTAAGTACGTAGATTCTCTGATTCTTAAATAACAGGTTATCGGGTGTGCGGCCTTCTACCCATGCTATGGAGTAAACAAGCAGTCGAAACTGATTGTGCGTGCATGTTTGCTTTGTGTAAATTAGTGTGTCCATGCTTTGTGCATCGCTCAGGTCCCTTCACCAGTTTGTGAGACAGAGCTGTTATTATCCGGGGCTCTAACTAGGTGGCGAAGTGTCGCCGTCTCCCTGTCTGCACTGCAGCTGCGTGAGGTTTCCACAGAACAATGTGTAGAATTCCAAACGTCACTGCTGTGCGGAGTGTCGGGCATAGCAGACACTCTATGTGTGTGGGTGTTTGTGTGTGTGTGTGTAGCTGCAATGGTTCTATTCTCAGTACCGCTCTCATCCCGTTCCAAGCTTGGCTTTATCATGCCGAGACAAAATATTCCATTCTGGGATATTCTCTAACCGCATGGTCACGGTTGAAGCCATGACCATGAGATTGTCTTGTCTGCGTGCTAATTTAGGTTTTGTAAAGGAAGAAAAAAATCACTGTACTGTGTGTATCGTCACACTGAAGTACAATGTTATCGTCTGTTATCAACAATGATTTTCTTCACAATATGGGGTTGCAATAGAAGCTTTACTTATTTTAGTCTAGGTTTCAGTTAGATATTCTATTCTATGAACCACAGTTGCATTCTTCTGTGTGGTATTTTAAATTTTGAGAATATATTGCCATGTCATATACAGTATATAGGAAAGTACATTAGACAGTAAAGGGAAAAGAGA
Source organism: Cyttopsis rosea (assembly GCA_900302355.1). Lineage (NCBI taxonomy): Eukaryota > Metazoa > Chordata > Actinopteri > Zeiformes > Parazenidae > Cyttopsis > Cyttopsis rosea. The sequence goes on along the minus strand of OMKR01110373.1, from coordinate 21,623 downwards.
TCCTCATGGGGTAGATGGGTCAAGTGCAAGTACAGTCCAGGTATAGTCTGAAGAGGTGGGTCTTCAGTCTGCAATGAAAGATCGGGAGCGACTCAGTCATTTTGACACACGGGGGATGAACGACCCTTGAGACCACGTAGCGGCGGAGGAGCGAGGTGGCCTGCAAGGGTGGAGGAGTGGAGCGAACGAGTCGCAGTCTGGGCAGTCTTTACCAGGGAGAAGGAGGAGCTCTGTATTGTCGAGGTTGAGCTTCAGGTGGTGCCCAATCATCCATGCATTAATAGAGGGGATCGGATCAAGCGGGTAGGGTGGTGGGTCGGTTTGATTGGACAAGTGTCAGTACATCTTCTGAGAGAGGATCAAACGATGCAAGGCCAAAGGGAGGAGGTTGGGAGTTTCCAATGTACTGTCCACAAAATTGTAAACTTAGCCTGAGATACCACAGGAGAATCAACACTGCAAAAAAATGTATACTGTATACTATACAATATATATATATATATTCAAATTGAAACTGTGCTTAAAGGCAGTTCAGTGGAGCAAAAGTATTTATACCGTATGTTATACTGAAAAACTTTTAGGCATAGTCTGTGGCACTTCTGCAAATCAGCTTTTTTGGTGACAAACAACAAGGAAATAAAGCAACAAAATGCTGTCAGGAGTTCCCCACTATGCCTCAGAGTGTGTTATACAATTAGAACTGATCTCAGGCAGGCTTTGTCACATTGTTTTTTGTGAGTCTAGTGAACGAAAGTAACCAATTGTATGCACTTTGGGTGGGATTGTTATAACATTGCCCAGCAGACAAAAAAAGCAAATCCCTAACAGCCGGTATGTGTTTTTTTTTCCAGGGAAGGTGAAAGAAACAGCTCCACATCAGCAACGCGTGACCTTGAGTACTTCAGAGTGAGCCGTTGGAGCCTCCCCGGCTGCATTCTTCACGGGGGGCTTCCCTTCCCGCGTACAATGGACATAAACACGCCGACCGTGGCAAGCTATTTTTTACTACAGTCTGTCCTCTTTTCTGGGAAGAGGAACACACTTTCGCTGTCATCTGCGTACACAATTTAATGGGTGACCTGGGTCACTTCCTCCTTAAAACACTTGATTGCTCAAAGCTTTTGTCCATTATGAAACTTTTTATAAAACTGTCTTTTATAAAATAACTTGTTTTCTTTCGGATACGTCTATTCTGTCTTAAGTTAAGCTGCTTTCACACATGCACTGTAACCCTGAACTTATCTAGACATTACCCGGAGGAGCTGTATGTGAGAATGCAAATGTCTGGATCAGTTGGACCGGACATTAAACAGACTTTACCAAGCACCCTAGTACAACGTCTGTGTAATGTCTGATTGAGCCCATGTGTGAACAGAGCAGGTGATTGTCCGGAGAATTCACTGCGAGCGAGTGGGCGTGTTGATGACATTTCTATCATGTGACTGGTGCATGATATATACGTCATCAACATGCCCACTTGCTCCATCCGAGGGTGAAGAATAATAATAACAAGAATAATAAGATTAAAATTTAAAATTTAAAATGAATAATTTAAAATAATAATAACAATATCAATGCAAAAATCGTCATTACGGATGAGTCGGTAGCCTCATCCGCCATCTTCGATGTAGTGATGGGAATTACAGATCTGTTTAGCGAGCCAGATCATTTGGCTCAGCTGAGCAATAAGAGCCGGCTCTTTCAGCTCCCAAACGGCTCTTCATTTAGTACCACTTCTGGCTTTTATAATTCAGCCAAATGTATTGACCTATGATTGGTATGTGTGCACATATTCTGTCTTCTATTAATTTACAAAGAAAAAGATCTCTCCCAAATGGGAGAGCTTACTCGTTCGCGACCGACACATCACAAATGTACTGCGATTTCCACAACCAATCTTTAGCGTCATGTCCTGACTCCACGCTCTAGCCTTCACAAAAACAATAAATATCCATCCGTGCTCTTAGAAATATATATACTTTTATTATGACCAAGTAACAAGCTGTGGAATCTGCATGCGGTGCATCGGGATGGCCCTCAACCTGTCAGGAGCGGAGGAGCGGTGGATGCCACCGTCCAAGCGGCGCCACCACTTGCCTAAACCAAACAGAGTATTTTCAGTAGGTGAGAACGCATCTGACACATCTGACAATCTCTGGTAGTGTGCTACATGTGTGAAAGGGCAACACCGGATAATGTCCGGACCTGATTATCCGGATATTTTCCGGTGTTCATGTACTGTATGAAAGCAGCACTACTCTGAGCAAGGAATATTTTTTACTCCTAGTCACACAGTTGTATGAGAAGAGGTGGCAGGGATTGACATGCAGCTGAAAGAATTGGTTAAGAATGTAATGACTGGTGGAAAGACAGGCATGAGGATTCAATAGCACAACTCAGAGACAGGAATCTGTCTCTGAGTTGTGTGACAGGAGTCTTTACTTGAAACAGGATCGGTACACAGGGTGACAGTCAGTAGAGCAAACCATCCGGCAAGGAGTAGACAAAGGCGGTTCGGTACACAGGTAGTCAGTAAATACGGCAAAGAATCCGGCAAGGAATAGACAAAGGCGAGGTCCAGGAAACAGGGATAAAATATACCAGGAGAACAAAAAACTAGAGATAATGTTGGATCCGTTGAAACAAGGTGCAAAGATTAACTGGCACAGAAAGAGAGGAACACACAGACTAAATATACTAGGGAAAGGTAACGAGGGACAGGTGAAACTAATCAGGGCGGGGTAGACAATCACATAGACGGGAAACACAAAAAGACAGGAAGTGAAGTCTCTACCTAGCAGAGCTAGGTAAGGTGTTGTGTGCGTATTCTACCCAGATAATGTGCTTGCTCCAGGTGGGAGCAATTCTGGATTCTGGGAGACGAGGCAGCGTAGACCGGTCTCCAGCTCCTGGTTCAGCCGCTCGGTCTGACCGTTAGACTGGGGGTGGTACCCAGAGGAGAGGCTGACGGTGGCGCAGAGGAGAGAACAGAAGGCCTTCCAGAACTGGGAGATAAACTGTGGGCCCCGGTCTGACACCACATCCCTAGGGAATCCATGTAGACGAAAAACATGGGACAATACTACCTCCGCCGTCTCCTTGGCGGAGGGCAACTTAGGCAGTGGAATGAAGTGAACCCTCTTAGAGAATTTGTCCACCACCGTTAGAGTGGTGGTGTTACCTTCAGAGGGGGTTAACCCTGTGACGAAGTCCAAGGATGTCAAACCATGGGCGATGGGGCACAGGGAGTGGGCGCAGAAGACCAGGAGGCAGGCGTCGGGAGAACTTGTTCCCGGCAGTCACAGGACGGCCACCAGAAGCGTTGTTTTATGACGAAGGTGGTCTGCCAAACTCCGTGGTGACAGGAGAGAGAGGAGGTGTGCGCCCAATGAATGACCTGGGAACAATGAGAGGCTGGGACAAACAACCGGTTTGGGGTACAGTTGTCCAGTACTTGGGTGTTAACATTTGCTGGTCTGACCCTTTCCTCAATGCCCCACGTAACTGCTCCCACCACACAAGAGGGCAGGATGTTGGTGGGAGACTTTGGGGCAGAGTTAGGGTCAAACAGGTGGGACAGAGCATCGGGTTTAGTGTTCTGGGACTTAGGACGGTAAGGCAGGGAAAAGTTAAACCGATTTAAGAAAAGAGCCCACCTGGCTTGTTGAGCCTAACCCTAACCGGATGTACTCCAGGTTCTTATAGTCTGTCAAACCAGGCAAGGATGCTCCACTCCTTCCAACCAGTGGTGCGACTCCTCCAGGGGCATCTTAATAGCTAGCAGCTCCCTGTTCCCCACGTTGTAGTTTCTCTCGGCAGGAGAGAGCTTCCGGGAAAGGAAGGCACAGGGATGAATCTTGTTATCCTCTTGAGACCGCTGGGAGAGGACTACCCCAATGCCCACGTCGGAGGCATCGACCTCCACCATGAACTGCTGATTGGGATCCGGAAGCGTGAGGACGGGTGCCGAGGTGAAGCTCTCCTTCAACCTCGGAAATGCCACATAAACTTGACCTTGGAGGAGGTTAGGGCATGCAGCGGGGAGGCAACAGTGCTATAGTTCCTGATAAAACGTCTAGAAATTAGCAAAGCCCAGGAAACGTTGCAGCTGCTTCCCGTTAGAGGGCGTAGGCCACTCTGTGACAGCACTGACCTTTGCGGGATCCATCTGGATGTTGCCCACCAAGACGATGAACCCCAGGAATGTGATGGAGGGGACATGGAACTCTCATTTCTCAGCCTTTACGAAGAGCTGGTTGTCGAGGAGGCGCCGAAGGACCCGGCAGACGTGCTGGACGTGAGTCTCATCATCAGCAGATGAGGATATCGTCCAGGTAGATGAACATGTTCAGCATGTCTCAAAGAACGTCATTTACTAGAGATTGAAACACAGCTCGAGCATTGATGAGGCCAAAGGGCATTACGATAGGAGTGTTGAAAGCGCTTTTTCCACTCGTCCCCCTCCCTTATCCTTACCAAATGATAAGCATTTCTCAGATCGAGCTTTGTAAAGATCTTAGCACCTTAATAATAACTCAAATGCTGAAGAGATATTATAAAAGGGAGGGGGTACCTGTTCTTGATGGTGATGTCGTTCAGGCCTCAGTAGTCGATGCAGGGACGGAGCATCTTGTCAAGAAGTCAGCCCCAGTAGGAGAGGAAGACAGACGAATGACTCCAGCAGCCAGTGAGGATTCAATATACTTCTTCATCGCCTTCTTGGCTAATCTCCAATCGATGAAGCTCCAGGTGAAAGAGCGTCTGAGAAGGAGTTATAAGCTGTGCTTCAGTGAGGGGTCGAGAGGAAAAAACAGAGGAAGTAGTTCAGCTCACCAGCGCCCTGCTATTCACTGCTGAGCCTTGCCTTTTACTGGGCACGTGGAGATGAAGTGACCCAGTTGAGAACATCTGCCCTCCCGCAGGCGGCGTTGTCGCTCCTCCAGAGTGAGTCTGGCTCTTCCCAACTGCATGGACTCCTCTGATACAGTAGGGGGCGATGGTGAGGCGGCCGCCGGGATGGGACGAACAGGAAAAGATCGGGAAGAAGGGCGATTGGCTGTAGGCTGCCCCCTCTGGACAGGCAGGATAACAACATCCCTGGACCTCTCTCTCTCTCTCTCTCTCTCATGGAGATGGTTGTCAATTTTAATAGCCAGGGAGATAAGAGAGTCTAAGCCAGAGGGAATCTCTAGAGGATCTAACTGGTCCTTTATGGGGTCGGCTACCCCATAGATGAAAGCGTTGGACAAGGAGTGGGAGTTCCAGCCTCTGTTGGCTGCCAAGGTGTAGAACTTAATGGTGTAGTCGGAGACTCGACGCTTACTGGCACAGACCCATTAATGCTCTAACCGCCTCTTGGCCTGGTGTTGTGTGGTTGAAGATCTTGCAAAGGGTGTTGGAGAAGAGCTCCAACAAAGAGCAGACAGACCCCTGGACCACTCGGCGATGGCCCAGGCTTCAGCTCAGCCAGCAAGGTGGGAGATGAGGTATGCTACCTTGGAGCGCTCTGTCGGAAACGAGGACGCCTGTAGCTCGAAATGCAGCCCGCACTGGACCAGGAAGGATCAGCAGTCCCCGGAAAACCGTTCGGGTCTAGTTGAGATACCGGGGCTGGCGATATGAAGATGGGAGCTGGAGTGACAACTGGAACTGGAGCTGCCACTGGGTCGTGGGCCAGATCGGACCTCTGTAACTGTGCGAGTATTTTTCTTAAAAGGTTGGCTTGATAGTTATATTGTTCAATGATGGTACGAAGGACCTGCTCATGGGAGTCTAATATGACTCCCTGGGCATGGATTGCCTGTCTATGCCCCGCTAGTTGATTATCAAGTGCAGCACGCACAGGGTCAGAGTCGGCTGAGTCCATAGTCTTGGCCAGTTCGTACTATAACCATTGGTGGAAAGACAGGCAAGAGGACTCAATAGCACGACTCAGAGACAACAATCTTGATAAAAGAAAAACAGTCTTTACTTGAAACAGGATCGGTACACAGGTTGTCAGTAAACCAAACAATCTGGCAAGGAGGAGACAAAGGCGAGGTGGTTCGGGAAACAAGACAGGGATCAAAAATACCAGGAGAATGAGAAACTAGAGATAATGCTGGATCACTTGAAACAAGATAAAAAGACGAACTGGCACAGAGAGAGAGTAACACACCGACTAAATACAGTAGGGAGGGAAAGGTAACAAGGGACAGGTGAAACTAATTGGGCGGGGTAGAAAATCACACAGGTGGGAAACACAAAAAGACAGGCTGGACATCACAGAGAATTGTCTCTTTTCAACACTAAGATAATGTGATGTATTTGTGAATTCTTTGTGTGTGTGTGTGTGTGTGTGTGTGTGTGTGTGTGTGTGTGTGTGTGTGTGTGTGCGAACGC
>OMKR01110372.1:4206-17160 GCA_900302355.1 Cyttopsis rosea | reverse complement strand
ATATAAGACAAGTACAGATTCAACAACATGTGGACTACAACACAACACAACTTTCTCACAGTTAAAAACACACCAAGTTGTGCTTTTGGATAAACTGACTAGTGACATAATGGGGCTGCACTGCGGATGTAAGTGACTCAGTCGCCTGAGCGGCAGAGCCCTGAAGCTCCGCCCCGCTGCTGCACAGAGCTGAGCAGCTCGCTGTTCGCGAAGCCCCGCCCCGCTGGCTCTTTGTTCGCTTGTCTATTCAAAGTTTATTAATATTACATATGTCGTGTGTCCAAATTGTACCAAATTCAACACTGCACATCCTTGGGTCCCCAGCAATACACCCGCCAAGTGTGATCGGATGTTGACTTGTCGAGAAAATCGAAGGACATACAGACAGACATACAGACATACTGTACAGAAAGACAGAGATTGTACAGAGATTCCTTCCTTTATTAGTTAGATGTGTTTGTTACAAATGAATCATTCGTGAGTCTTGCATCACAAATGTGGCACACTACAAATATCACCAGCAAAGTTTAAACCCAGTTTGACACAAACCCTAGAATTCAACAGAGAAACTGCAGTACAATCAGCACCATTGGGCAATTAGCAACCACTAAAGGATGCAACAGAAGCTATGGAACTCTACAGCTCCTCCTCCATGAGCCTTCAAAGCAGAGGGGTTTGCAATGCCGTCATTTGGCAGCTGAATGTTTGTCTATGTTTGCAGAAACTAAAATGAAATCAGTACGGGGATAGATACCAAACAGCATAGTTCATGGGGCAGAGATCGACACGTCTGTGGGTGAGGAGCATTCCCTCCTAAACAGAGCGTCTAGTGCAGACTGCATGTTCTGAGAGCTTGAAACGTAACATTTTTGAACCCCCACTGCTATATCATCGCCAATTCGTGTGACGAGTGTATAAAATATGAGGTATTCTACCTTTAAGTTTCAATGATGTACTTGTGTTCTGATCTATTCACAACTCAGCATCACAACAGAACATCTTACAATGTTGTTGTACTGTTTCATTTTCAAATGTTTAATTTAGAATGCTTTTAATTTAGACTCCATTCCTTTTTCCCTCTCCTTCTGCTCATACAGTCATCTGTTGATGACTTTTCCCCAGAAGCAATGTAATAAAAGTGCATTGCTTCAGGATATAAACAACGGAAGTCATTAGTAATCCCATCAAACAGGCCCTCACATTCCTGTTACTGCACCAAGCCCACCAATCAGGAATTTAGAAAGGCTGTCGCTCTTGGGTATGAGAATATTTCTCCCTAGTCGCTCTGTCACCACAAACACTCCAGGCTAAAGAGTCAAGCGCTGTTGGAAAAACAAGATTAGTGCAATGAAGAAAATCCCCCGTATAAGATATTGCACTATACCAAAACTTTGTCATGCAATCCAAATGCTCAAACTATCGGTGGCAAGTTCTAGGGTGTAGCTTTAAACAAGAAATTTGAGACATATTATTTATAGATACTTTGTACTTTTTTGAGGTGCTCAAGCCGCAAATGTAACACAAACATGTACACTGCAGAGTATGGTACCCAGTCATTCAGGAGTAGGGCTGTACAATCCGATGATAGCAGCCCATCAAAAAAACTCTCCCACATAGCGTACTGGGCCAGAACTATACTGCAACAGCTGGCCCGGATCCATAAAACACATATGTCCCAAATTCAATTTGCACAGTGGCTCCAAACTGGGAGTGGATCCCCAAAATGGACCTGGCTTGAAAGTGAAGGACGAACATGAACTGCTGTGGTCTCAGCCAGATCCAGTGCATCCGAATGCAATGCGACAAATCACCCAGGTGCAATCAGTCTGTGGCGGAAAGTGCTTCTTTACCCCACCAGTGTATTGTGTAGCTTGGGGGGTCTCACTGTCCATGATGGTCATCAGTTTAGTCATCATTCTTCAAGGCTCATTGTTGGAGGAATCAGCCTTTATAATGAGATAATTGTGTCTCCTCAGCTTTGCCCCAATGCCATTGAACTGAAGAACTACTATCTAAACAACATGGAGATCTTCCAGGAGAATGCTCAGTAACAGCCATGGTCAGTAATGGCTTCCCCCACCGAAAGTTTCAGCAGACAAGATGCCCATATCTCTGTGATGACCCTAAAAATTCAACCAAACCGCTTTAATTATCTGCATTGACAGACTGTGGGGCTGACTGGCCAGCTGCTCTACTTTTCCGACCAGACAAGGACGCATACTGGAATTCAGCAACAAGGTTGTGAAGCAAGGTCACCCATCACTCTGTGTTAACATTGCATATGTTTTCAATTAAGCTTCTCTGCTGTGTCTGCAGGTTGGGAGAGAGGAGTACCTTCCAACTCTCCTTGGGAGAACAAAACACAACATTCTTCCTTGGAATTGCCCAGGTAATTTACCAAGCACGGAAGCTCAGGGCAGCAAAATTGTCTTCCATCCATAACTATGAGGGCCACCGCATGTGTTGACATGCAACTATTGTCTACAGTAACTCTCTGTTTTACATCCGGCAGTTTGATTTGGCATCCAAATAGTATATGGATGAGAGTTAACAATGCACATTGCATTTATAATTGTGTGTACTTGTGTTTCTTTGGAAGCCAGATCTAAATCTGATTTCCTATTCATTTCCTAGTCCAAAATTAAAATTTGCCCCTGTAGCATGCATCCATTTCATTCCGCAACATATTATTGGAAGCCGAAAAGGGTTCAAAACCGCTTTGACAAAAGTCAAGCAATAGATAATCAATATGTGCTTAAGAAACAAAACATTTGCCTGTCTTTCTCTCTCTATCCTTTCACTTTATACAGTTTTTGGTTAATTGAATTATGTTGAAAACGTACATTTCGATGTGCTGGAAATTAGAATTACACAATTATATTTTTGACAAGGAATTTGTGACTGTTTTGACCTCCTTTCATTCTATTAGGGAGGTTTGGAGTTGGTGTATGTATCTTGACAAATGAGATGCAGTTACACTTGGCTAATTTGTGGCTACAGAGCGTCTCAAACAACTTCCCGTTGACTTGCATTTACGCTTGGCTTTTTAGTTATCCAACAGCTATCTGATCAAAACACATGAAGTGGCTACAGTAAGTGTAATTGGGGATTAAAACCTTGTCACCTAAAACCTCTATGTCATGCTTTACCCCCCGCTATCGCTGTTTGCTTCTACAAAATGCAAGTAATGACATCACCTTCCCCCTGCATAGAAAGTAGTCAAAGAGAAAATCCAATGGCTCAATAGCTGGTGCACGCAGCTGCCCTGAAATGCGTATCTATCTAATCCCCCCTTAACGGTGGATGTTTGGCTTAGAAACACCCTGACTATACAGTAATAAAGGCAGTGGCACACAACACCCTCATAAAATGAACCCCTCTACAATCCTAATGGACCTCATGGACTCAAACAGACACAAATACTCACACAATCAGGGGTATTTTCTTGGTCAATCGAATATTGCTTTGATGAGAAAACTATTGTCCACTTAATTTACCTGCAGAGCATGCAAAACAATGAGGCTTTTTGTATGTTATAATTCTGATTCATTATAATGTTAAATATACTTGTTTAAACTCCGGGTTCTCCCCGGAAGGGGGGATTTTTTGAGCATCTGTGGCTTTGGTCCCCATTTCCTCATCCGATTAAATATGCAGTAATGGCCTCCATGTCCTTAATGACCATTGCTGTTTCCTCCCATGTCAATAAATAAAAATGAAAAAAAAGATCATGATCTGAAAGCAAGAACCTCTACGCTACAAAGAATGACAGCCGCAAAATCTTGAATAGAGCTTTTATTTTTTGTCTTTTGAGATAAATATAGACTGGACTAGAAATGTACTGTATACAAGAACAAGAACAAGAACCAGAACTGTTTATTAATCACACATTTTTAACCACACGCATGCGAAGGGTGACACACACACACACACACACACATGCAGTGGCGAATGATGAGATTTGGTCTCTGCTTTTATCCCATCCTGGCCGTCCTTCCTCCAGGGGCAGCCAGGAGCAGTGGGCAGCCCTTTTTTCGTCGGTGCCCCTGGACCAGTTCCAGGTGTATCCATGTCGTGGTCAGGGACAGGACAGGAAGTGTTCTACATCGGCAAGCTTTGAAAAAATATGACCCGTCTTAAAAATGTTAAAAATATTTAAAAATATTAAAAAATAAAATTAAAAATATAATCATTTTGGGGGATTTTTTTAAGAGAAATGTGAGCTGTTGATGCTCTCCACTTTGAAGGAAGAAGTTTCAGGATATTTCAAAGAATACAATATTTGCACTTTTCAAAAACAATAAAGCAATTTCCATGAGAAAATTTCTCTTTAAATTGCCTTCCCATTAGGAAATGATTTTTAAAGTAGTTTTTCTTTTCTAAATGCATTTTTTAGGAGAGGGCTTAAATATAAGGAGAATAAGTTCTAAAATAAATTGGATGTCGGAAAGAGAGATTTTTGAATACATTTTCATATCTATCCATTTCATATTCAAATCATATTCATTCAGAAGTAAAAAATGGATATGATTTTACAAGAGAGACAAATCTCTCCATCATCCCATGGTCTCACCATACCATAATCTCACTTACAGAGAAAATGAAATATTAACCATCCAAACAGAATGACAGACTTTTTAAGGCAAACCCATGTTCCTCCGATGAGAGTTGTACGCATCAAACAAGACGTTAAATACGACCGTTAAATAAGACGCTTAATAAACAATAATAATTATTGAAATAAATTCTTGCGGATGTCCATCTCAGAGCTCCCAGACTTACAGTATCTCCTAAAAGTGCTCTACTACCTGAAAAACCCATGTTGTTTTCCGGAAAAATAAAAAGATCCTCCATGGTGAGAGACAATCAAGGGGAGGACGGATGTATGACTGAGGCATGGGAACAAGGCGAACGAATCGGTGACGAAAGAAACACGAGAGTCCAGTTGGGAATCAGAGGATCAGAGTATGAAGGTGGGAGGAGGAAGGGGTACGCAGGAGGAGGTGAGTCACAGTTCAAAGGAAACAAGTCGGCTCCAGCCGTGGAGGGATAGAGGGATAGAGGGATAGAGGGACGCCAAAGCAAAAATATCATAAAAGTGGTTACGAGGGGGTTGGCTGTCAGGAACCGGCAGGCTTGTCAGTGTCACAAGAGGAGAGCGGTGATGCAACCCCCTTGTAACCCGATAACTCTGCGCCCGGCCCAGACTATCCGGCACTTTACGGAAATTTGAGTTGCAGTCTGCCCGACGCGTATCGTACTTTGCGCCGCGGTCAGGTTGATACTTAAGAGTATATTTTCGCGTGTATATTCCTCATACGTAACAGTGGAAGGAAGAGGGTGCCCTACATCTTGGTTTAATTTTAGAGCATTGAGAGGAGAGTTTACGGCATGGCCTGGGGGGAGCTGATACAACAGCACGCTCAGAAAGACCTCATCTACCCCCTGCTTTTCTTAAGTTACAAGTTTCTGAGCCATGCAACACTGCACCTCAAAGAGTGTTATTTGTATCCATTACCGTCAACTTTTTTACTAAGTGTTTATAGCACAACTTTGCTGAACACTAGAAACTTAGCACTCTAGTGCAGCTTCACAATGTGCCTAAATGCAGTTCAATGGGCCAGACGTTCATGTACCAGTTAATTTTTTTGAATGTTGAATGTTTTGTGAATGTGTTGAATAACACAAATATCACATTTTATTAAGAAGTAGTAGTAGTAGTAGTAGTACAATACATGCAAAGAATAAGATTGCTTATAGTGCAACCCAAGGATAACACTGTCACGGTGTATACTGGCAATTGAACCCAAACGCATATAGTTAGATAGTTAGCACAGTTTTTACTACAGACTGGGGAATGGTACAGGCTCAGATGAATCCAGGTAAAACAGGCAGACAGAAGCTGGTGGCTGACAAACTGGAGCTGGAGGGACCCGAAAAAGGGAACCGGTAACAGGAAGAGGTGACTGGTAGGAACCAGAACAGGGAGGCTAGAAGTGTGTTCGATAGTCAAAACGATCTGGCACCGGAGATAGGGAACAGCAGAGCTTAAGCCTGATCACTGATGACCATCAGCTGTGGAGCCAGGACACAGAGCATGGTTTGAATTACGGGGGTCTGACCCCCTAATTAAGACCCCCCCAAGAGAGAACATTTATATATCCTTATTACCTGTAATTGTAAACATTACAATATATTTCCCATAATCATGCCTGGAAGAATCTTGTAATACGACTTCAGACACCCCTAAAGTGGACCACACCATTACATTAAAAAGGCCTTTAAGGATTAAACATTTCCCCATTCGACTGCATTTAAGTACAGTGTGAAGTTGCAGCAGAGTGGTACATTTCTCAATAGTAAAGCATTAAGCAAAGTTGTACTATGAAAAGAATGGAACCCATTTGATTAAGACAAAAAAAAAAAAGAAAAGAAAGAGAAGCCTATCCTCAAAAACAATTGTGGAGGACACTGCATACACACTGTAGACAGATTGCACAGTAAACTGAAGAGGACTAATTATCTAAAGAAGTGGCAGGTTGAGATCCCTCTGAGGCCACGCAACCATGATGTCAACTCTTGCTCTCCAACTTTCAGAACTCAAAGTATTCTCCATTACATTTTGCTTCAGCTTTTAAAACACTCATTTTTTTTACACTTTAAATAGTTGTTCAGTTGTCTTCTCCGGATCCATGAACAATGTTTACATCTGTGTACCTTAGTCTAGAACAGGCTGCTTGTGTTACTGTGACTTTTAGTGACAACTCTTGCTGACATTACTGATTTTTGTTTTTCACCCAGATTTGTTTCAACCAACATTAGCTCGTCCCAAAGATCTGCAAAAAGAATAGAGATGAGAAAATGCTGGTTCTTTCAACAGATTCCAAATATGTCTCTACTCGCTGAATGTGCTCTTTGTGACAAGGCAACAGCCTCCTGTACATGTCTATGATGACTGCGGCAGTTAACGTTACCAATGTTAGCTTACGCAGTTGAATGTCAAGTTGTAGTAGGAGTGCAACCTTACACTGTGCACATGAACTACATCTACCCTTTTGCTTGCTAAACATTTACCGTTAAACAACTTTTGACTGCCGCTAAACAGCTTAGGCAACCCAGCTGACACACACAAAAACAAGTGTCAGTGGAAACCAAAAAAATCCAAAATAAATAGGGAGACAATTCCAAAGTGGAACCTTTAAAAAAATACATCTTTGGAGACTTATTTTTGTTTTGACAGCGAGGTAAAAAAGGCACGGTGACTGCTCATTACGAGGAAAAGTGCACGGAGCGGGCAATTTTCAACCGTTAACCTGTTTCAACATCGTCTTATTCATGGGAAGCGAGAGAGAGAGAGAGAGAGAGAGAGAGAGAGAGAGAGAGAGAGAGAGAGAGGGAAACATGACAAGGCTACACGCCAGATGACGGGTCTCGATTGAAAGCCAGAACAAGCTGGTGAACAAGAGGGCACATGGTGGCTACAAATCTCCCGTCCGGCCATCTTGGAAGGTCAGGCAGCAAATTAACTTCAAAGAGTAGTTTTGAAGGAAGTTGAACTTTATAAGAAGGATTGTTTTATTTAGACTGATGTGTACTGTATGTGTTACTATCATGTGAGACTGCTTGTGTGCGACAGGGAGGAGGTCTAAGAGGGTGTGTTTGAAAAGCGTGAAGCAAGTCAAGACTTTTGCAGCGAATGTTGGGCCTGTATCTACATTTGTATGTGTGTGCATGTGTGTGCGTCAGAAAGTGTCACAATATGCGTTATTCCACACTGTCACCCGGTGAGTTGGCAGAAATAACAGTGTTTCACTTGTGTCCCAAAGGGGTTTTCCGGCCAGACAGAGAGAGTGTGTTGAATTAGAAATAGGGAGTTGGACAGTGCCGTGACAGGCGGATATCACAGATGCAACGGGCCTCCTCTGAATTCTAGCCTAAACTGGCTTCTTCCAGCCATGGTTACCAGTTTGTTAAATTCTTTAGTAACATGTATGTAGCTCAGGATAGGAGCAGGCGAGGAGGAGAGAGAGAGAAGACATCAACTTGCTGAAAGCTGAGCTGAAGAGCAGGTTGACTGTATCGTTCTTTCAGGGCCCATTCATTTTGTCACGATGCTATTCCCATTAGCGAAGAAAACAGAACAATTGGCTTTGTACAGGAGGAACGGAATGTCACAGTGCAGGCTCGTTATTGTAACTTTGGAAAATTGGGTAAGGCTGGAGACTGGAAATTGTTGGCAGATGTTGGCACATAACTCCAGGTTCCTCAGGCAATTGTGTCCACTACCTTGAGTCCTGACACGGTGCTTGGTGTTTTGGGAGAGTTAGCAGTTGTAATAAACAGAGACTTTGAGAGCATACAGCATTTGTAGTAGCTGAAGCAAGTGGTAGAGACAGGGGTTCAAGGGATGGTCACCAAATCAACTGTCACTTATTTTTATGATTAAGTGTTTATGGTCGTTCTCTGATTTCAACCTCAAAAGGATTTGGCTAAAATCCTTACATAATTTTTAGCGCAAGTGAGAAGATCCTGTGTATTGTTGGATGTAGAGTAAACGTCATTTTTGCAGTTCATTTTTGTCAATTTAAATGAATATGAATAATTCTCAATTGGTTAACCATAATGGAATCATTAAAGCAGTAACGTAGCATATATTTTGCCACAAACTAAACAAATGTACCAATCCCAACTGTATTCTTTTCATGGGTTGATAAATCAAATGTGAATTGCTGCAATTTAACTTATTAATGTTCCTACAGACAAATGTCCAAATAAGCAGCATTTCTTCCTGGTCGGGCTTCTTGTTGTGCAAAATACTGGGGATAAATGGGCTGATACAATGCAGGAGGCTTCACAATTGTTTGAATGCTGTGCAATCACAATGTGCGTGGTACTCATTAGGAAGCGTGGGCAATGTGAATCAATAGCCGAGAAGAATAAGTCATGTAAACACACAATGTATTCTGTGATGTGTTTTCTTTCTTCACACAGTAAAATACCTTCTGATGTCCCTGCTGGTCATGATCTAAAGTTGTGACAGAATGCCCCACCCTCCCCCCAGGTCCCAAACATCTAGTTCAAAAACCTTGATGTTTTTGTACATCAGTAGCAACACAACGCTAGAACAGGAAATGAAAGCCTCAAATGAAATCAATCCTTCACACAAGTCAATACGGGCATGAATATGCAAGAAGGGGGCCTGCGCAACCTAATCCTCCGACCGATAAAAGCTGATCCATTACCCCTTCATGCGATCCTCCCGGGGGCTTCAAAATGTCTGTTCTGGCCCTGACCCTCAAACATACTTTACTTTGACCTTAACGTGTCTCCCCAAGATTAAGTAAAATACTACTTTGCAGCAATAATCAGCTTCAAGGTATAGGGCCGTTAAAACCATCGCTATGGAGAGGTACACAACACAGATTATGGTTTTTAAATCTGTTTCACTGGCCGTCGTCGCTATCCCTTCAAAGGTCATGGTTCAGAAGGGGAATATGCAAATCAGCACATTAATTACAACCACTCCAGGCTGCAGCAATAACCGTCCAGATATTACTTATCACTGCCATGTACTGTACTGTACACATTTTACCCGTTCCCTTGTATTTCGAGCTTGTATTAAATCATTGGGCTGTGCAACAACCTTTTGGGTTGTTCTGGTTTCACTGATCAGTTTGAGGGTTGCTTCTCTAATTACCCTGACATGGACTTTGTACATACTTTGAGAATACAGTGCACTTGTAACAGTTTGCAAATGGGATGTTAATTTTGTTTGCACACATCAATGTGCCACACATTTAATAAATGAAGTAAATTGTGGTAATGATGTGTGAAGTTGTAACCTGCGCGAGAGGCTTCTTATTATGTGCATTGGAAAACAGTATTTGTGCGATTAATTTGAGCGATAAACATTATTCCATTGACGAAGTAAGGAATGAAACATACCCGTCTACCGGTCTGACTGATGGGCAAGAGTCTGGGTCCTTATCAGTTACTCTGGCCACTGTCCCGAGCCGATTCCATGCATTATCCCTGTTGTGAGATCAATGAAGTCTCATTAATAGGCTTTGACTGTGAGAATGAATCTACTGCGTCATGATTTAAACGGGCCAAGAACAGTGTTTTGGCGGTGGACAAACTGTCAAGGAGCCTAATTCATCTGAAATCTATGAAGGTCGATGTTACTATAGATAATGATTATTACCCAAAAATCCCCCTAAAATAATATTCAAAAACCTTTAGACATTCAAAATGATCTATAAAGAAGTTAAAGAGTTTGATTGTTTTGGCTTGTCTGGGAAGCTCATTTATAATAACAGTTGACATTGCATGATACATACAGATCCTTGCAACATGGGGCCGTGCATTATCATGCTTCAACATGAGGTGATGGCGGTGGATGAATGGCACGACAATGGACCTCAGGATCTCGTCACGGTATCAATCGGTGGCATGGTGCCATCAAAAAAATGGCAACACCTGTGTTCACTGTCTGTAGCTTATGCCTGCCCATACCATAACCCCACCGCCACCATGGGGCACTCTGTTCACAACATTGACATCAGCAAACCGCTCACCCACACAACGCCATACACGCTGTCTGCCATCTGCCCAGTACAGTGAGAACCGGGATTCATCCGTGAAGAGAACACTTCTCCAAAGTGCCAGACGCCATCAAAGGTGAGCATTTGCCCACTCAAGTCAGTTATGACGATGAACTGCAGTCAGGTTAAGACCCTGGTGAGAATGACGAGCAGACAGATGAGCTTCCCTGAGACGGTTTCTGACAGTTTGTGCAGAAATTCTGTTGCATCAGCTGTCCGGGCGGCTGGTCTCAGACAATCTCGCAGGTGAAATAGCCGGATGTGGTGGTCCCGGGCTGGTGTGGTTACATGTGGTCTGTGGTTGTGAGGCCGGTTGGATGGACTGCCAAATTCTTGGAAACGACATTGAAGACGGCTTATGGTACTGAAATGAACATTCAATTCATGGGCAACAGCTCTAGTGGACATTCCTGTAGTCAGAAAACTTGCAACATCTGTGGCATTGTGTTGTGTGATAAAACTGCATATTTTAGAGTGGCCGTTTATTGCCCCCTTCATAAGGAACACCTGTGCACTGATCATGCAGTTTAATCAGTGTCTTGACATGCCACACCTGTTCAGTAGATGGATTATCAAATAATCAAATTAAACACAATTAAAAATACAACTTCAATTTTTGCTAAATTGGAGCAAAACAAAAGTGTTGCAGTTATATTTATGTTCAGTGTATGTGTCTGCACCAACAATTGGTGTGCGAAAGCACCTGATGAGTGCAAAATAAATCCACAACAAGTGTTTTTGTTCATGCCATCACTGCATTTATTATAAAGCAATTGTATCTCTTAACGTACAGTACACGTTAGGTGGGATAATATCTTTGTTTAAAATGGACAAGTCCTGTAAACTTCTGAAGCGTCTTCACGTCAGTGTACAGGTAATTAAGTCTGCATGCTTTCAGCAAGAGTCCATCGCTGTGTTTGTATGCGAGTGCATTCTTTACTTGTTTATCTGTCTGTCTGTTATCCCTCTAGCCCCCACCGTTACGAGGAATGGGTCAGTGATTGGAGAGCGCTACTCCTTCCAACTCTGCCTCCGGAGTGTTTGTATCAGGCCGGTCTGTGCAGCAAAGCACAGCGTTTGATGAATTCTAACTTGCACTGTGACCTCCCCTAATGTTATCGCTTGGGTTTAACACATTCTGATGTGTTTGGATGCATGTGTGTTTTGCATACTTCAGTTCCACCAGCCACCTGGGGAGTGTCCATTATGAAGCACCACCTGGCCCCCCACTCCTACGCAGATGTCTATTCTTCACAGGTAAAAAAAAAAAAGTAATCTCGTAATCTTGTAATCTTTGAGAGAATGCACTCTGCGGAGGAGGAGGATCTTTTGCAAGTGGGTTTGGAGAAACCACTTGGAGAAACGAGGGGTGAAGATGAAAATAGGGGACAGATTAGGGACTTCCGCCTCCTCTGTGACCCAAGCTTTATTGAAAGATTAACCTCATGGGTCAGGTACCGTGAAAAGGCAGGGAAGGAGGGGGAGGGGTGTTCTGTCGAATTGGTGTGGGCAAAAGGTGGCAAGGTCGTAGCATATAGTTTGTTTGTGCCCTGAAAGCACTAATGGAAATTGAACCGTGACGTCCGTCGTCAATGGCAGGCTTCATTGAGAGGGGGTGTTGGTCTATCAAGATGTTGCATCTACAGTGGAGAAGTTGGCCATCGCAGAAGCCATGCGTCATGTGGTACCTAGCTAAAAGTACTTTCCAGCCAGCTGGATTGGTTCCCTGTTGAGACTCTCTCAACAATGCACCTAAAAATGCTTTATTCATCAAAATAATGTTTTTGAGACTGTAGAAGTCAATTCATTTCAGGCCATTAGCATATATTGTATACACATACACAGTATATCCATTGAGTAACACGCATTGTGTTTTTCCACTTCAACAATGAAGTACCTTCTAACCAGCTAGATTGGTTCGCATCCTATTTAAGTCAAAAGCATGTTTTGAGACTGTAGAAGTCCGCCAGGAATGCCAGTGGAAGTCAACAAAGAGTCAGGAAATATATGTTGCTGTGTTCTCTACACAGCAACAGAGAAGCTACTGATAAAAGTGAGCGATGGAATATAGACTTCAAGGTCGGGAAACTCCTAATCTTTTCTTTCCAATATAAAGATATGTAGGGTGGACAGTGCCAGCAAGGGTCGGTTTCTGCATGCCGCTGGTTCTCACACATAATTTAACAACTTATTTCTGTTGTCAAATTGAACCGCTGAGCAGCCACAGCAGTGAGAGGAGATCAATACTGTTTAATTAGAGCACGGTTACAGCCTGCTTGTCGAACCCCTTCACATGCCTGTCAGTCAGCGTGGCATGTGAAGGGAAGGGACAGCAGGGGAGAGCAGAGAG
>OMKR01110369.1:1868-14069 GCA_900302355.1 Cyttopsis rosea | reverse complement strand
TTGCGTTGTACAGGAGCTCCAATTAATAGGTAGTGTACTGTACATCGCACTGTATTATTAGTCTTAACTACTGCAAGCAATTCTCACATAATTCCCCAAATATTCCTCCCAATCAGGTGTGCCACACCATTTTTCCTTCGCACAACTGAGGCCAAAACCAGGTACCAGTGAAAAATGCACATTATTTCGGACTATACTATAATACTATCCTATCTTGGGGGTATCAAGAACCTGCAGTATGCTTGATCAATCTTGCCATCACCTTCACTGTGGAAATAATTTGAATGTCACCGCAGCAGGTAATACTCACTCTACCCTGTATGACAGTGGAGATTAGAATTAGGAAAGGCAGCCCTGTGAGTTATGTCGGTACAGATCAGCTTTCTAAAACGTGATGTGTTATCCACATTTTGAGAACAGTACAGCAAAGACCTATTATCTCCGCTAATGCCCTCATCATTCACAGAGAACCAGCTTTATTCACTCCTTCTTCTGGTGCACAGAACAAAAGCCCAGGCAGGGTTCTAGCTAACAGCTTCCTCACAATGAACTCGCAGGAAATCATTGACCGCCACTTCTCCTCGAGTGCTCCTTAGATGAGGTTTTGGGGGAGTGGAGGGGTAGTTAACTCCACAATTACACAATCTGCAATTTTTCTTGTTTCCTGTGCTTGGATGTTCAAAGGGAAACTAACGTTTTTTCAAAGTAAGGGACAATCTTATGCCAAAACGCCACAAAAAGTCCTATTTTTGAAAACAACAACAACATTTTTTAATAAAAGCCACCATTTGGGAGGGAGACCTTGGCCTGTATTTCATGCTCCACGGAAAAAAACCTTTCTGGCTGAATGCAGAGAAATCCCTGTGATTGACAGATAGGAAACACTCTAGGGACAGTGCTTTCATTTGACGCTTCAATCTTTCCAAATAAAGGAAATATGTTTGGACCTCAGGGAGCTGTAAGTGATGGTAAAAAAAAAAGCGAACCAAAGAATAAAATCTCTGGAGGTATTAAGACAGGGTAACGGCCTCTGTCTCACGTGCAGGAACTCTACGGGTTTCGTGATTGACACACGTATTAAACCCTCAGCAATCAACAATCGGTCCTCATCAGCGGCTGACTCACAGTGGAGACAGGGAACCAAACGCTCGGGGGTGACTGATTATTCTGACTGACACATCCCAACGGTGGTTAGCCCGATACGGTGGGAACAGGCTGTTAACGGTGTTTCGCAAACAAAGCTGTAACCCGACTATAGCAAACTTCAAGGCCCAGTCAAAACAACGCGCCCAGGCGGCTCAGAGGACATTAATATTTAAGCGAGTGGACGGGCGGACAGGAAGACAGCCTCTCGCTGTCTTGGCAGTTCTCTCCGCGGGGAGGAAAGCGTTCCCAATCAGCTAATTACATTGCTCAACATAACTGTGTAGAGGTTTAATTCACACCCTATTCCCCCGATGGCCCTCCTGGAAGAAAGGCAAATATGTGTGTCCACACGCGACTATTTGAATGTCAGAAGCCAGCGAATCTGCACTCTGTTTAGCGAGCACGCGTACTGAAATATGATTTGACGGACGAGGCTCCCAAATGGCAAAACATCTCTTGTTTCTGGAGAGATTAGACTTACAGATGGAAATATTAGAAATGGACGGAAATGTTTGAGTAATGTTTTACAATATTGTGATGCACAGTGTTCAAAGAACTTTAAATCAGGACACAGAAATAATATGCCCACATCGCCCTGTCTAATATTTTATGATCAATACCCATGGGCTGTCTTATCAAAATGAAATGTTTACTTTTCAAATGGAATTTGAAATGCAAAGTTATTCATTATGCAAACATGCTGACTCTGGGTGTTTCATACGCCAAGATAAATTCCCTTAAAGTGGGTCTCTTGTAAATGTCAATGAGAAAGCTTTGCAGAGTATCAATGCCGTTGAGTGTTTCCCAATTGGCAACGTGGTGGAGCTTGGAGCACAGGTTGACTATTTTAAGGTACAAGTAGGGGAAGTCGAGTCTTAGAAGAAGAGAAAAGTTTTAGATGTTGCAGTTAAAATGCAGTTAAAAATATAAAATATATATAGACAATATATAGAAGTGGAGAGAACTGTTTTTTAATATATATATATATATACATATAAAGCTAACCAATAATAAAAATAGAAAGAAATATCTACCTATCTATCTGCTCCCTCTCTTTATTCATTGCGTTCACTTTTCCATGAGAGAACATGTATTTCTTCTCTTCAACATGGATGGGTTTCGTTGCCCACTGGATCTCACTGCAATGAAAATAACGCCGGACCTCCTGCTGCCACGTTGTCACCCAGGAAGCTGCGATGAACATTTTGTTTGTTTCGCTCGAAGAACAGGAAGAAGAAGAGATTATTGACGCCCCTTTGCCAGCTATCTCCATCACTGCGTCCCGCCGTACTCCCACCACTGTGAAACTTTCTGTTGGAGAGAGCAAGCTCACCACGGAGTCATGTCCACAACTAAATGGAGCGTATTTAAGGGGTTTCCTCCAGTGACACAAAAAGTGAAGGAAATGGAGTAGATGGAGGCTTTGAGTGCAGAACGCCAGAGGTAAGCAAGAGCAAGATTCAAACGTGGAGGAGGAAAAGCTTTTATTTCAGCTTAACATATAGGGGAAGGAAGAGGGATGCTCAGAGAGACAGAGACAGCGAAAACAAGCAGAAAAACTCAAAGATGAAGATTAGCCAAGAGTTTATTAGTCAGGGGCGGGCTTAGTGATTTGGGGGTCTAAGGCAAACACAGGTAGGGGGCCCTCCTTGCTTACTGATAAACAAACTATGGCTGTTTTCACTTTATATATTACCAAATGGAATCACTGCAGGCCAATGTCAATGTCAATGAATGAATGCTATATAATCAGTATAAAGTGCAAAGGGAAATGAGCAATCAAGAGCTTACCTCTGCCTGGATATTTCCAGAAATAATAATGGCATCAGTTTGTGAATAATCTTTTTGTGTATTTTTATGTGTTTATTTATGTGAATATATATATATTAACTAGGGCTGTCAAATGATTAAAATGATAAATCCAGATTAAAAATAATAAATTTGACTTTTACCAAATCCTGTCGGAAGTACGGCAAACACATCATTATTACCAACAAAAGCGCAGTTGTTTGTTCTTCTTTTTGAGAAAATATTCCATCCAGTTCGTTTAATACTGTCACGGTAGCGGATTCAACAGACCGCTCCACATCAGCGGCAGCCATCTTGGTAATGTGCCTCAACGACGCTCCTCATCGTATGAAACCCCGCCCCATATTAGATAAACGGTTCTGATCGGCCAGACCATGGCATGGTCGGGTGGAAATCTGTTTGAATGGGAGGGGGGCCAGACGTATCTGCCAGAGCAAATGAAACATGAGCTCGCAGATTCGTCTGGTTCCCAGGCTATTGTCATCCATGCCCGTATTATTGAATACATATTAATTCATCCCATACAATATATACACATCTATATATTATACATATTTATATTTATGCATACATATTCATATTATATACATATGCATTTTAACTTAAGTAATTCTGTGCATTGGATCTCTTTTTGTATATTCTATATATTTTGTATATTTGTATTTGTACATTTGATTATTTTGGTTTTATTTATTTTTATTTTATTTCTTTGGATATTTAGCAAATCTTTGTATATTTGGCAATTATTTTTCGTGATCGAAATAAAATCACGCTTTAGACATAAATCCCAGCACTATGAATACAGGGCAAAAAAGCCAGCGCAGCCTAGTGAGTGCGAAAAAATAAGCAAAAAATAACAGAATCAATGAAAATCACGTATGTGTGGTCCAGATGCACAGAATGACGGCTTTGTTAATCATGGCCATGCCTCGTGAATTTGCCTATCGATATTGAAGGCCTTGCGACTGTGACACACGGGTCACAGCATATAATTAAACACCACCGGAGTCTACGGCGCCCATAGACAAATGAGGCCTCAAAGGAATTTGCCTTATTATCACCTGTGAGGACGGATTAATGAAAAGAGGGAATTCAGCCGCTTCCCAGACCTTCACTTGTATCACAGATGTGTGCCAGGGCTCCTATGGATCTGGTTATCTGACTTGCCGGCAGCAATTTGGCCTCCAGATTCTTTGCTCCCCACTTTGGACCGAGCCAGACGCGGGGACAGGTGGAAAGGGAAATGCGATACGCTCATAGAACCAGACTAATCTGAGAACAGCTACAGGAGCAGAACAACTGTGACCGGCATCTTTGGTGGAGGAAGGGAGGGTGACAGCTCTGAGACAAGGAGCGAGCCTAATGCACGGTGAGGGGCTCAGAGATAGTGGGAGGAAAAAGATGACATCCAAAATGAAGTTTCAGTTCCACACTGGAGACACGCGGAGTTACTCTTCTAATCCTAACACACACACACACACACACACACGCACACGCACACACACACACACACTTGTACACACATAACCACGCTCACACACACATAGGCACACATAGCATCTGTCATCATTTTGCCCCATAGCCGTCAGGGAGTGAATGCAAGATGGCAAGCGTGCGTGCACATGCACACGCACACGCACACGCACGCACACACGCACACACACACACACACACACACACACACACACACACACACACACACATACAAACTCAACACTCACTCTTGAAGAAAAACTTCAAGATGGAAAGTACATTTTCAAAAACCAGCGTTTCAAACACCGTCCACCCTGGAGCAAATTTAATCCAATTTTCTAAAATACCGAATAGCCTTGAGAGAGGGAAAACACCTTTCCGGTCAGCAGTTTCCTCCATATTGTTATTTTCTCTTGTTGGATTACAAATGCTCCAAAAGTGGTATTTGGGTACATCTAGAATTCCGAGGCCCATTGTTGTTGTTGGTGGATTGTGTCTTGGAGTGTGTTCAGATTAGAATATCATCAGGATTTGAGTGCTACTATTTGCCTTGCACACCGAAAAACTCTACTCTATTGAGTGATCACATATTGAAGGTATTACTTTACCAACCTTTGGGTTTTCATACATATTGATGTATATGTGTATGTATGTGCTGGCTTCTCGGGAATTCTCATGTGGTCGTTTATTCAGCCCTAAAACACCCGATTGAAACGGCTCTATGTCGCCTCTGTAAAATGTATGTTTACAATCACCATGTGAGCTATTTATCCAGTAGAAAGCATGTTCAAACTATTCAGATTGGAATTGAGATGCAAAACCTCCATCTTATCTCAGACCTCCATCTTATCAAAAGCAACTTCTTTGATAATGTGAGTTTGCTCTAAAGCTTGACAAATACAGACGCTCTCATGTATCTTGATCTCAAAATGTTCAGCCTCCATTTATCCCAATCACATCTTGTACAAAATCCAGTATCTTGGGAGTCATACGCACATGGAATTATTCAGGACATAAATCTTTGCTTACGGCCTGATAAGTTTCTCTCATAACTTCTTTTCAATTTCATTATGCTATGAAGGCGCAATCCTTTTGCTTTGTTGTATGGTGCAGCAAGCGCACTTCGAAAGAACAAGCTTCCCATGGTTGAAGAAGATGAATTATGATTCTCAATTCAGCGGGAAGGCTAAAGAACAGCAGAACCTTTCCCAAAAAATAAGGTGCTTAAATGATGCATCATTTGTTCATTTGTTGCTCATCTTTTGCCGGCTCCTGCAAAATAACAGTTTTGGACGTACCACGTGTAGCATGTACATGTATTGGTACTAACGGATTGTTCGTGGGCTCTTGGCATTCACTACTGAACATATCTGTTTCATCTGATGTCATCTGTTCCGGCTATTTCTTTCCAGAGTCAGAAAGAAGGCCCAGAGAAAGCACTATAACCAGAATATATTAGTGCCTTCTGGAAGCATCTCCGCTGCCTGGCTGTAATGTCCATCGGCTGAATGATACAGCATGGCAGTGAAGCGTCTTCGTGCCCTTTATGAAATTGGAAGCCCGTATACTGCACTAAATTTTCTGCTATGTCACGTTACTAAAGGTTGCAGTGAGTGAAGTGTAAATTCAGCACAACAGATACTTGGATACTTGTTTTATCAAATTGTCTACTGATCATAGAAAGCTGCCTCCATTCCCCACATCGCATTACAACCAGAAGCATTCCCTTTAAATAACACTTGCATCACTCATTCTGCCTAGAGGTATGTGCTGTGAGTAAATACATAACATTTTGCAGTAAAGTGTCTCGCAGTCCTATTTCATTCCTCCATAATTCATATTCAGACTTGTATGTATGAAATTAAGCTGCTAGTTAATAAAGACAAGGCTTGGCAGTGAGGTTTTTATGTGGCATTATTAGCAGTGCAAACAGTGGTGTATTCAATAGTGAATTTCCTCAGAAAAACAAATATTCATATGTTTAAATTTCAAATATTATTGTCATAGCCTTGAAATTTGACATCTGCAGCTACCGCGTAACAAATTCCTGGTATGCCGTATGGTATACTTCCTAAATAAATCACAATTCACTTAAACGTTACGTAACGCTTCGGATGATTCAGTAATGATATTTTGAATAATTTATTATTTGTATGTTTTGACCTGCTACACATGCCATCTATCCTTTATATTGTTGCAAATTCTTGCCCGCAGAGCAATATCCTGTAGGGCTTGCTGGACTCGATAAGACTGATCTTAAAGAACCGCTTGGCTGATTTTCAACCTTATTTGATAACCTTCACAATATTTTGTCGATATCTGGATCACCGTAGCAACCTGGCGGACTCCAGCCATCTGCTGACACTTTCCTGACGTCATTGGGAGAACAGCAGAAATCTTTTACAGGAGCACAATGTGCATCTGAGCCAAAACAATACAACTTTCCTGTTTACCTTTGTATTCTCGGCTTAAACTTTAAAGCGGAATTTTCGGGAGCGAACGTCTCCTCGGTAGGGTGACCAGACGTCCTGGTTTCTCCAGGAGCCGCCACATTTTCAACTAGGCATCCGAGCGTCGCACGTATCCAAAATATGTCCACATTTTGACAGATAATTGATTGATAATGCTACGCTCCATTTAAAGTCAGAACTTGGTAATTCCGAATTCTGACTTAAATGGCCATTGCTTTGCGCTATTCCCAGTAGGAAGTTGGGTTTTTCCGAGATCCGGCATCAATGCAATGCACCATAACACTGTAATGTGTTAATATGCAAGCCGACGTTAACACAGCCATCGCAATTGTGTATTTTAATGATTAGTATAGTTGTTATGTCACATGCCATTAAACAAAGTGATAAAAGAAAGAATAGTAGTCGTCAAAGAATAGCAGTAGTAATAGCAGTAGAAATGTCCCAGTTTGAGAATAAGAAACTTAAGCCTGCAGAGTAGCTAAAGAATGCAGTGATGGAGAAATATTAATTGTTGCTTCTGGCCCTTCCAAACCAACAGAAAATCGGCCATATTCAAGTGTTTTTACTACATAGTCTTGGTTCATCCAGCACAGCCATGGATTTGTAATTGTAACAACAAACCGGCCGACAGCCTTCAGGGTTGAGAACCGCGCAGTAATAGTGACGGTGGAACAGGCTCTCTAAGAAGAACGCTGATAGTTAGTTTTATTGGACCAAATAGACAGCACATTATTAGCAGCAACGTTTTCCTAAAACGTCAAAGGAAGGCGGAAAGAGAAAGAGAAAGAGCGGAAACACTAGAGGAAGATGCTCATTCAGCACAGGGATGTTTGTGAACATCATGGGACAAATGATCAAAGACCACAGAGAGACTCAATGGATGAAAACGTTAGGATTAATGGCTTTATCCTATTCTGTATCTGCGTACACCAAAACTTAAATATTGTAAACCACTACATATACTATGATATATGTAGTGGTTTATACAATACATATATTATCTATCACATTGTGTTCTTACATATTACAATATGTACACTGCTCAAAAAAATTAAGGGAACACTTAATCGTCACAGTATAACACCAAGTCAGTTAAACTTCAGGGATATCAATCTGTCCATTTAGGAAGCACAAGTGATTGTGAGTCAATTTCACCTGCTTTGGTGCAAATGAAACTGACAACAGGTGCAATGGAGGCAAAAGCAAGACAACCCCCAAAAAAGGAATGGTTTTGCATGTGGTGGTCACAGACAATTGCTCTCTCCTTATCCTTCCTGACTGATTCTTCTCGAGTTTTGTGTTCTGCTAGTGTGTGTCCTTGTCACTACTGGTAGCATGAGGCGGTACCTGAGCCCAATCAGGTTGCACAGGTAGTCCAGCTCCTCCAGGATGGCACATCCATACGTGCGGTCACAAGAAGGTTTGCCGTGTATCCCGGCACAGTCTCAAGAGCATGGACGAGATACCAGGAGACCGGCCGTTACACGAGGAGAGCTGGACAGGTTTGTAGAAGGGCATCAACCCAGCAACAGGCCCGGTATCTGCCCCTTTGTGTGAGCTGAGATTGCTTTGCTCTTTATTTGCCTTCTCCAGCGTACGCTCGTCCTAGGGGGAGTATCATTCAGCTTCACCTTCACATGGCCGTGTTTACTTGTGTCACAATTTCCCTAGGCACATTATGTTGCACAGTCCTACCGTTTTAGAGGCGATGTGGTACACTTCCAGCTCCTATCTTAACCGGGACAAATGCACTGTCCTTAAGTGCAAGTCATAAAGGGCGGAATTACCGCAACATTCAGAGTTTCAATGGCTTTTAAGATCTTTCTGTTAGGCAAAATACTTTCAAAGTGCACCCCTTCTTTCTAGTGCATGTCCACCCTGCCATAAGTACATTTGACTTATTGTTTGAAGCTTGGGTAGGATGTTAAATTGACAGCAAACAGCTCTGTTATTATAGAGTTTGCAGAGGATCTTGTAGCCGAGCCACTAGAAATTGGCGACTGACAGAAAGACTATCTATTAATGATGTCTACATTTTAACAGTAACAGAATTACTTTATTCTGAATGAAAACCATATGTACATGACTTTCCTAGGTCAAACTAACATGAATTTTAATTTTATGGCTGGCATCTAGTGGACACGCCGTCTGTGAATAAAATGGCAGCGCTTCTGCTTTGTCTGCTGTACACACCCTTTCTATTTAACATTAGAGAGGGAGAGAGAGAAAGGAAGAGAGGGAGCTTGTGAGACACCATGTGTGAACGGGAGAACTCTTTAACCCTCAATAAGCTCCACTCAGATAATGTGCACGGGTATCGAGAACGGGGGCCAAATTTCATCAAGTGGGAGCGTTAATGTGACAAGAA
Organism: Cyttopsis rosea; assembly: GCA_900302355.1. Lineage (NCBI taxonomy): Eukaryota > Metazoa > Chordata > Actinopteri > Zeiformes > Parazenidae > Cyttopsis > Cyttopsis rosea. The sequence continues at coordinate 4,802 of OMKR01110369.1, read as the reverse complement.
TCCCTGTCAGGGCATGATCTATTCACGGGCATGTGTCCCGGGATGAGTCACTGAGAACAGAAGCCCAGAGAGTGTGTTTTGTGGTGGGAGATCAAGCGCCGTTCTCCCAAATCCCTTCCCTTCCCTCCCAAATCCCAGTTCCCTTAGCTTGAGTGCAAAGATATGGCATCACAAAACACATTGCCCTTAATAGTGTTTGGTTCAGTGTAAGAACATGAACTTCGCTGGTGGTTTAGTTGAACCCCTCAAACTCTGCTGTAGTGTTTTTTGTTTTCATTTTACTTTGATATTCTTTCCCTCAGAACAAAAAACTGTGTTTAAACTTCCTCCGCAAAACCATTATCTTGAAATCACCCATTTCTGAAAATATAAAAGGCAGCCATGCCATCAGTCAGTTGTTCAAAGCCCTTAATTAAGCAATCCCATTAGAGTCCATTAGAGCCCACAGTTAATTCAAATTGCTCTTTAAGTTCACCCATAGATGTAAAAATTAGAGACCTCAAAAGACATGCCGCATTTTGCTAATAATAATTCCGTTAAATTAGGTGTTCTTGAACGTGAAGGCGGCGGTTGAAGACCCTCAAGTGTCTGGGCAAAGATCGCAGTTTAAAATTTGAACTGGGGACTTTCAGAGTTAGAGCTTTAATGTTTGTTTTCTGTTTCTGTAATTAGCTCTCTTGCTGCTAATTAAGCCCATCTAGCAAGAAACCGCAGCCGATTAGCCCAAATGCGGGAGTGCACACGATGACCTTTAATCATTAAATAACGTGTCGAAACAGTTGATAGGCCCCACAATTTCAGCATTGAAACATTGTGAATTGAAGACAAAGCTAATGATTGTTTAGATGTTTCCGTAATGGCCATATGTGTTCGTAGTGATAAACATTTGTCGCTAATGACTTCCCACAAGGAAAACTGGAAATGAAAACACATTTTCGGGGTAATAACATCTGGAGTAACACTATGGTACTTGAAGAACAACAGAAGTCATAAGATAAGACAAGACTTCAATAGGGGGGTAATTCAGTCCACAATACAGTACATCGATCAACAAAGTTAACATGGAGTAGCACTACAGTATGTTAACAAGTAGTATTCGTGTCCAATATGGGCAGATGGCAGTTACGCTAAAGTAAGTCCAGGTAGTATATAGCAGGTGTTAGCATACATGCTAACACTGTTATTTTACAGTGATAACATAATGGATTTATCTTTACTTTTGCTGTAGAGCTCTGATAAAAAATTTTTTTGGCCCAAACTGGCATCATCACAGTAGACACACGGAAGAGACGAGAAACGGGCTTTGAAACCTCAACATAACAAACGCAGTTGTTTTTTGCCAAGGTCTTCGTGTATTTGCATGATTGAATTCCCAATTTCGCCCCAAAAGTGATCCCATCATGAAAAGCCACCTCTGACTGATTCAAGGCTTTTTGATCTTCCCTTTAGTTCTGCCGCCTGGCATCAGGAGAGAGCGAGCCGCCGCACGGTTAAAGAAAGTGAAAACTATTAGCACTAGCGGCGTTAGCGCTCCCTGTCTTCCATCCAATCCAGCCGCATGAGTAATTCAATCTGCTAAATGGGGATGAAACTGTTTCTGATACCGAAAACCATTACCGGTGACTATAATGTTTCTCTCTGAAACTAACTTAAAAGAACACAAAGCCGTGACAGGGCTACTGAGGGGAGATAAGGGGAGCGCTCTCCCCCTCTGTCGCTCACCAATTTAGGCCTTGAGAATCAAAGGGCTAGCTGTTGAAACACTAGATAAAAGGATTGGAGTGGAGTGGCGGTTTTATTTATTTTTAGCGCCGCCCGCCGCGGTGCAATTGGTTTTGTGTGGAAAGTGTCCTTGACCTCAAGATCAAGATTAATAGACCAGAATCTGCTCCGGAGGTCAACCCTCTGCGCGTATGATAACGTACACATGCTTGCTTGCTTTTTTCGGCTAGACGCCTATTACTAGTGAGAGACGAAACAGCCACGTTTGTTAAGTCAGAGAAAGAAAAGTATCGACTGGGCGCTTCTTTGATGTGAAAAACTAAAGAAAAGGGGATAGCGATCTCAAAAATAGTTGGAAGAAAGTTGGTCCTAGGCACTCACCAACACATAGAGCAACAGAAGTTTGCTTTTATATTTTTTTATGTCCTAATTTCATATATTTGAATTAGCCCTGTGAGTGTCTCCTCGACCAATTAAACTATCTTTGAGCAAACATATCAGCCTTAGTTTTACAACCAAAGCACTTCACTGTGCAGTTAAATGGGGAGTTACGGCACATATCAGGTTGAAGGGATTGGTAAATGATGATGCATGTCATCATCATTTTTGTCATCATGTCACTTACCACCCAGTTAACCCGAATAAAACACAGATCAGCTGGCTAATCAATAAAGGACAAATCTGTCCCCCATGGTGATTGAACAGATCTTGAAGTTTTTGTTATTTGCCAGATTCTGTTGATATGAGCGGTGGTGGTGTCGCAACTGCTTGAATGTCCTCAGCATTACATTATAATGAACAAGTCGGGACATTGAGAGGTCAGTTTGCCGGGCAACTCTGTTGCCAAGGAAACGTGAACTCATCGGATAGGCAGGAACCATTGTGAAAGTCCAAAAGAAAGAAGAAAAAGATCCTGTTTTAATATATTATGAATGCAAACAGGAATATTGTAGACTGTGTGCGCGGTCAATTTACCGTTACTCATTTCTCTGGTACTTTTTAACAAATTAATTTTTTATCTCATTTCCATGATGAACATTCTGCAATATCAAATTAAGGACACTTTGATAATAGATTAATGTTAATGCATTAATGCATTTTATTTGAGTATACCTTCATTATACTGTATTATTCCGTATGAATTTAACACTGGTCTTGACCGTGGTCTCAGCCCTGAATATGTGCTCTCTGTAGATTTTCTGTGTTTGAGTG
>OMKR01110365.1:16506-38721 GCA_900302355.1 Cyttopsis rosea | reverse complement strand
TTTACTGGCTCCATCGATGTGCAGGACAGAGGCGTTGAGGGCTGAGGAGAAGGCAGAAGCCAGGCCCTGAGCCAGGCAGAGCAGCGTCCTCTCAGCCCGACGTCCTGCGGTCAGGATGAGGCTGACTGGCTCCGTGGGCTCTGTGTTTTCCAAGTGTTTTTCCAGGTGAATTCTGCTTCTCCTCCACAGCTCAGAGCGCTGGTTGGGGAACCGGCTATGTAGAGCAGACAACTGAGTGGCAAACTCTTCAGGCTTTAGCTTCACTGAGGGATGCTGCTCTTCAATACCTGTAAGCCCCCATAATACAGCGACATTCTTGTATGCGAGGAGAGTAGCCGCGCTCAGAAGCAAGAGGAACACCAGTCTCCATGAGTACCAAAAGAACCCTAAATTGATAAAAGGCCATTTAGTTTATTAACAGCTACATAGAAGACAAAATAGACTATTTCAATTGAAAATCAAGTCTTACCTCTAGAGGGAGGCCCACGGGACCCAGATATCTTCTTTAGATCTCTCTTTACATCTTAAAAAGGAAATAAACATATTAAACTACAATCAATGTGCAAATCTGAATAAAACCAACCCATGTCGTACAATATCCAAAGAAAATAGCATTACCTTGATGTTTTAGATGAACCAGTTGTTTTGGTGCAGGAATGTTATTCACACGATGACGTCTTGTGTAGGGCAGCACAAAAGGGGGGTACTCTCTTGTAACATTATGGTTTATTGTGGTGATACCTACAGATGGAGCAGAATTAATTAATGCAGCATTTTGGTAACTGGTAATACTAGAACAAGCAATTTGGGCAACATAAGTCATTGGGGTTATTTTAATGTTGCAGTCATCTTAAAAGAAAAGGAAAAACAGAAAAAGATTAACCAAATTGGTCAGAAATAGCAATATTCTAAGTTATTAATCATTTCTGAGCTGGAGATTAGCTTCACTATTTTTTTACCAGGGATGGGGAACCTCTGGCCAGCGGGCCTATTACGGCCCTCTAGTCAACATCGCACAAAAAAGTAGGTTCGCTTATTGAACAATTTACAAATTGATGAAATCTTGCCTCGTAAAATAAACAGCATTCTTTTCTTCCTAAATGTTAATAGCATTTCTTCCCTATTCTTAATAGTTCATAGTAGTCTATGGCCTGCCGTTGTATATGTAATCATTAATCTGTCACCCCTGGTTTATACTGTCCATTTCATAGAATTAATAGGCACATGGAGACATTTTTCCATTATTTCCAGTATTGAGGTTTGTTTACAGTCATACAATCAGGATTACCAATAGTCTTGACTCTGGCCTCTATATTCTCCACCATGCTGCTGGAATTGGATACTTGACACTTTGACCTGTTCTCTGGTGCTCTGGGTTGGGGTGCATGCTTAGTGGAGGTGACATCTTTCTTTGTTGATGGTTCAGCTGAAAAACAAATAAATCCAAATGTGATAAATTCTCATATCATCTCACCATGATCTCGTCTAATTGTATTGAACCTCTGTCTAGCATCGAGATGTAAATCGTGTAATCAAGTCATACAATCAAATTGGTAGGCATTGGTGGTATAGTGGTGAGCATAGCTCCAAAAGGGTTAGATTCCCAGCCACTGCAAATTGGAATCTGTGCGTTTGCCAAATGTGATTATTTAAATTATACAACTGATTCCTTGCAGCTATCTTGCACTTGTATCTGGTTGAATTTAGAAACAGGTGCTCAGGCACTTAAATTCGAGGTTGCCCCAATTGTTGATGTATGCTTTTGATTGTTTATAACCTCTCATGTAACTCGCTTTGGACAAAAGTATCTGCTAAATGTAAATGTATGATCTATTTAAAGATGTCGACTTTCAATTTGCGGTCAACACAGACGCAGACAAAGAGCACATCTGCTCGAAACCGCACATCTGTGGGTTATGAAATAAATTAGTTAGAAAGGAAATACAATCAGCACGTTTTTTCTGTTCTTCACCTGAAAACCAGCCAGAGTGCGAAATCTACATGAAGAGTATTTGTCTGATCTTACAATTGCTACTGTTATTTTCCTATCTAATGAGGTGTGAGTGCCTTGCTTCCTACCGCTTGTGGTTTTATTCACACGCTTCAGATCTTCATTGCGGATTTCTCCACAACGCTCCAACATCACAAGAGGAGCCAAGTTTATGTCCCCCATTGCCAAAGTGCTTTCAACAGGACCTGTACCAAACATAGTGTATAAAGTAATGAAATGCAGGTAAACGCTAGAGATGCAACGATTGCAATTTTCTTGGCTGATCCCGATTTCCACTTTTTTTTTTTGAAAGTCTGACCTGCCGATTCCAATTTTCTTTCTAAGAACTATAATTGGCTGCATACAAACATTTTTCTAACTTTTAATCTAATGGAAAATGAAATTGTATGTTCATAATAAAACACTGACTATTAAATAACTTTTACATTTTCTCCAAAACTGCACCAGGTTACAGGACCTATTCTCACTCTCAATCCAACAAATCTCAAAATGCTCCAGGTTACTGGACAGAGCTTTTATACAAATAAAATCCAGCTCCACAGCGATCAGAGCTGAGATCGCTTCTGAAAAAAATCCCGCCCGCCTTCTCATGGACTGGTGGCAAATATCCCCGTGGCCCGCCACCAGTCCGCGACCCATTGGTTGGGAACCTCTGCATTTAGGAAAACAGAGATGGTAAATGTAAAAAAAAGTGACTTGTTAGATTATCGTAACTAGTAACCATATTTTTAAAAACCAGCCACAAAAATCGCAACCTACGGACCTCGGATATATCTGACACTGATCGGTCACGGCCAATCGAGTTGAAATTGGTGCGTCTCTAGTAAACGCACAAAGAATGTAGATAACGTATATATGGTATACTGGTCATGGCCTATGGTCATGAATACCTCTACTAAAAACAACAATGATCTAATGAAATCGTTATAGCAATATATATAGATATATCATAAGAAGGTTACTGGGGCACAGCTTTGGTTGTTGAACAACATGAAGGGAGTCCTCTTCCTCATCCATTTCTTGGTCTTTTGATATGTCCATTTCTTCCTCCGTTTCTGGAACATCCATCAGATCGCCTTCCCTGCCACCACCCACTGCTCCATCTGAAGCCACCCGGGGGCTCTTCCTGATAGGGGACTCTGAGGTAACCAAGAAGATCAAGAGGGAGGTTTGAAACACAACAAACAAGTTTACCAAGGAAATCAACTAGTGTTGATGTTTACCGTCATCATCTGAATCATCATCTGCTTGTTTGGAGCCATTGACAGTAACTGCCGGGGTTCGTTTCAACGCACGACCTCTGGTCCTCTTTAACGGAGATCTTGGTGTCAATTCAACATTCACGACTAGATATATAGAGAGAGCGAGATAGAGAATGTTAACACACTGTGTCAAAGGTTGAGTCGAGTGACTGTGACGTCAGAAACGCCTGACGTCACAGTCACTCACATGTTCCTCAGCAATTGCAGTAGCTCACTAGGCAATAATAATAAAGTAATAACGTAGAAATCAATTTGGCAAGAAACCTAAAAATGAATGAATTGACTGAATGAATAAACTTAAACATAAAATAATCAAAGAAAATTGCAATATTTACACGTACACACATGTAGACACACACACACACACACACATATTTATATGTACACACACATATATATTATATGTGTGTGTACATATAAATATGGTTATGAAGATAATTGCTGCTTAACGGCTGTAGACCATATGAGTCTAAATCTATCAGGATAACTGTGATTGTCCTCTGACCAGAAGCAAACTATACGAAGAGGAATGAAGCGGAAGTTGGTCGGAGCTAGCTATTGTCGGCTAGCAGAGTGCGCTAACGCGGCTCGGAGCGAACCTTTGACTGAAGACCTCGTGGAGCGTCTCGTGGGTGGAGAAGACGCGTTTTGAGAAACCGCAGGATCCATCTTGTCACGCCGCCTTGGAGCAGGGATGTCGCAGTGCTGCTGCGGAGCGGCGCATGGGAGCTTCTTTCATCCGCTGAAGCGCACGGTGTCAACACATTGTGTCGGAGGTTCGAGTTCCGGTGGGTCTGTGGGGTCTGTGAGGTCAGACGTTTCTGACGTCCCTGACGTCATTCACCGGATCCGGAAGTGGTTTGATGAGAGCCCTTTTTATTTTTAATTTTTTTTTTTAATAAACTTTATTAACAATTATGCACAGTGTCCATAAAATATACATTGTATTGTCTTTTATTTTGAAAAAATCTTTATTGAAATTGTAAACAGTTCACAGCATTCGTTTTTTTGTTTGTTTGTTTGTTTGTTAACATCAATACAAACAGAAATGTAATAGAAAAATAAAATAATATTCAAGTGACAACAACCAATCAGTCAATCGCAATGAAATAAATTAAATAAAATAAAGCGCCAGGGGACAGCACACACATACAAAGCCAGAGGGCATCAGTTATTCACAAACACACCAATTATAGTGCACAAACCCACCGTCTTGATCGCCTTCTTATTTTGGAGGAGAAGATAGCCTTCATGTATTGCTTGGTTTCATTTTTAACAAAGGTTTAGTTTATGATTACATTTGGATTTGTGGATATGGAATTTTGCTAAAATAATTATGAGGTTAATAATATAATATTCTTTCATTTTATTTCCACCACATTTATTGAAACCAAACAAATCATTCTCGAGGCATAAAGTGAGATCAGAGTGAGAGCGCTGTCCCATGAAACCAGTGGACCTCGATATTGAGTCATATTGAGTTAGGGTTTGTCCTTTGCTCAAGTGTAGCTCTCACCTGAGCAATTGTGGCATATACATATATACATATATACATATATACATGTACATATACACATATACATGTACATATACACATATATACATACACATATATACATATACAGTATACATATATACACATACATATATAAATATATATTATACATATACATATATACATATATACATATATACACATATACATATACATACTGCAGAGGCAGATAATAACAAGAGTAGTGAGGACATTGGACACTACTAGTCACCCCACATGGCACTCTATCCGCTTTTTGTCCAAATACTTTTTCCCAATAAAAACATGTAAATAAATATAATTGTACAATCCCATTTTCCCTGTTGCACAAGCACATCCATCTAGCCCCCTATGATACAATGTCCCTTTATGTTGCCCAGTTTCACATTTATTTCCCCATTACACTGATGGTGAAATGTTTTTTTTCTCTCATTGCACAATCACTCTCTCCACTCAGATGAAATACTTGTCACATAATGAAGGAAACATGTATAAATCCAGAGTGTTTATAGGCCCTGAACTACTCTGGAGAAGCAGTCATTACAGTATATGGTTGAATTGATTATGGCTTATACTGCTGTCATACTGTTTTTCTTTCACTGAAACAAATACCTTTTATTGAAGCATATCGACATAGTTTATTATATATGGATTGATTGCATGACTTTAATAATTGAATACGAGGTATCAGAATGTGTAGTAATCAAGTACATTTTCACATACAAGGAATTTGTTGTGGTAAGATTGGTGCTCTGCTCAACAAACAATTTGCATTAAAAATTTGTAGTCTGGAAAAGTAAAACAAGAATAGCCAAATTTTGAAAGAACAATTAGCCAAATTAAAAACAAAAACCCAAATGTACAAAACATACAGAATGTACAAAAAAGGTTTGTTAAAAGGCAATAGCTGGCACTAAGTGGCTGTATGGTTGCTAGTATTGTTATGGGAATAATTAAAACAACATATAATATAGGTGGATGTACTGTACTTGCCTAGATGGCTCTAAATTCTACACACTGCACCTTTAAATCTTTGTTTAATCGTTGTTGTTTTTTTATGGAAATTTTCACGTAACGAGAACCATCGCAGAAAATGTAAACGTAAAAATGTAAAATGTAATAACGTTTTTTTAATTTTATAATTCGCGTCTTTTGTTTGGCACTTCCGGTCTGTGGGGGTTAACGAGAGCCTGTCACGGTCCGACGGAAACACGGCCGAGGCAGAAAGGTTCCGGGTAAAGGTTGCGCGAGCTGTCAGCAGAGCGCAGGCAGGGGAGCCCAGACGAACGTCACAACGGATCGACCCGCGGTGAGAAGAGCTCGACGTCCCACATTAAACGGCAGCGGCTCCGATCCGCTGGCTGGTGTAGCGTCAAGAGACCTTTGCCGTGCTTTGCTCAGGTTAGCGTTTCAGCTCGACGTTCGGTGAATACCGTTTGCAGCGCTGGGCAAGCTAACGCTGTAGCCGAGCGTCCACTCCCAAATGACAAGGTTTGGCACAAGTTATTAGCCGTTATTCCTACTGAAGATAAATGATATCGCAGTGCGTGTGCTATGCTAATAGCTTGCCTGCTCACATATTACTTAGCCGTTGTAGCCTTGAGTTGTTTTTTAGCATTTTTAGTGAGTTGTTTTTAGCATTTTTAGTGAGTTGTTTTTAGCATCGGATCGATAGTACAGCTGTGGATGGTCATGAGCAGCATAGATAGATAGATGGGAACATTCCGACTCAGTCCTTCATCACCCGCTTTGTTTCTATCCAGCTTCGAATGTCCTGAATATATCGCCGATCACCAGACATGGCAGAACAAGACGCCAAGACCATTGATGACGTGACAGGTACTGGGGGGTAAAGGCAAATCCACGTGATGCCTGATCTATGAAAACATATCTGCAAAGCAAGTAATTGTCATATATATATTTTTAAATCAGACACCGAGGAGGGAGAAACCATCTTAAACAACCGGAGTATGGGTTCAGCATGTGATCTGACCAGGGAAGGAGAGGTGGCTCTCACTCGCAAAGTAATGGAAGAGCGCCCGCCGGACAGTCCGTTACAAGGTAATGATTAAGCTTTTTTTTTGTCCACATATTGGATCCGTTCGCACTTCTTTTGTAGCCTGATGTCTGGCAGAATTCACCGAGTGGAGTGGGGGGATTCAAAGGTCTGGACCCAGGCAATCAAAAGGTCTGGACCCCGGCAACTTGTTTGGTAATCTGTTTTCTGATTGATGTCAGTTACACATATAGATCCATCTCCACGCTCCACATCCCCAAATATAGAGACGAGACATTGTCAACACCCTGAAAAGTGTTATTGAAGCTAAAGTTGAGGCAATGCGTTTACTTTGTTTTCACCATTTACATGGTCTGATGTAGAACCAATCTCTGCGCAGGGAGTACTCTGAAATATTTATCGATCTGAACCGTGTGGTATGTGCTCTCATTCATGGAGGAGATCATAACGTTCACTATGTGTATCTTTTTCTGTATGTATTGTTACAATTTACAAAACCGATTTGACAACCAATTTACTAGCCCGTGTTAGCCCCTTTGTGGAATGAAATAGTAAAATTTTTTTACATTATTATATATATTATATACTGCTCTTTGTGTGAATATTATGTTTTCTGGGCGAACAAATCCAATCATAAATATTGACTCTTTTATTGAGCTACAAATCACATTAGAGTGGCATAGCCCCAACCCGCTTGTTGACACCTCACTCAGTCCGTTGGAGAATAAGGATGGGAAATGGAATTCCATCACTTATTTGTGCATGTTTGCATGTTGGTTATGCATAACTCTCTGTCTTCACAGACCCTGATCAACTTACAGGAGCAACAGAGAATTCTACAGAACTGCCTGAAAACACAGTTTCCGACATCAAAAAAGACACGATGAAGAATGTTGCCATTCCTCCGGATAGTGAGAAAGGTGATGGTGAAAACAGTGGTGTGATACCAAGGAGCAGTGAGCCACCTGGGAAACCTGATGAGTCCTCCAGTGAGTTTAATAATTAAACTGTAGCAGTAAATTATCTTGTGTGTCAGTGCCACATGGAATTCCCATGTCGTCATTAACAAACTATACATCTGGACAGCTATACAATATTGCACAGAATAAAACATTTCTTTGCCATTTCAATTAGAAAAACACTCTAATGCAGGAGGGATTTCACCAGAGGATGACACAAATCTTACTCTGGACAACAGAAATAATGATGAATTGGACGGACCCACAGCTTTGCAAGATGGAGAACTAAATATTGGACAACAAACGTCTGCAAATATTGCAGACATCAGTGCTGGAGATGGTAAAAGCTAGTTTAATATATAATTTTTAAGTGTAATATCCTTTTACTTTTGCATAATACTGTTCTATTATTCTATTTAAAATATTCTCTTTTTTTTCCTCATTACATTTGCTGTTTTTTCTGTTGCTCAGATGATTATTTACCAGGCCTGTGTTAGCCCTACTCTGAACAAAACAAAGACATTCTGATTTGAATTCTGATCAGGCAAATGCATTGTAGTGGTGCACAATGACATTGAAGAAATCGGTTTAAAAAAAAAAGTTTAATTTAAAAGAGTTCTGGAATGGGGATAGCTGTTACTCTGTAAACATCCAATCCAATAACTCAAAGAATCTACTGTTTTCATAGACACTGTTCAACTTAAAGAAGAAACAGAGCAACAAGCCTCACTCTCTGAGATGACAAATGGTCTAAAAGAAGACACAACATCCCTGCAAAGTCCATCTTCCCAGAGACACTCTGAGAAAGAAATGCAGAGCAGAGGTAGCAATGCTGAGACCATTGGGCCTACACCTGAAGAGATGACTGCAAAATCTTCTATTCCGGATACTGCACAGATGGGAGGTAATTATGTCAATGCTTTCATATCATGTGATATACTTGTATAGTAATTGTATAGTTGCCTCGTCCTGTGATAGTTATAGCAAGCGTGTGTGCGTGTGTGTGTGTGTGTGTGTGTGTGTGTGTGTGTGCGCGTGTGTGTGTGTGCGTGTGTGTTCCCAATTAGTTCTGGTGTATGAGGTCAGAATTGTATCGTCGTGGCTCCAAGCAGCACGACTCCAACTTGTAGCCGTACAGACACATGGCCGCAACACTCAGCACAATGCCCCATAGCCACAGAAGAACCCCCAACTTTTATACATGATATAGTAAATAATTGTTATATTATATACTGCTCTTTTATGTGAGTACTACAGGTTGGCTGGGTTGTTATTATTAGGACAAATGGTGTTGCCAAAACCTGCTCATTAAGCAAACAACTCTATGCCGTTCCATCACTTTTTTTTGTGCATGTTTGCATGTGTACGTACACACCTACAGAACCCGATATTAACACTAACTTAGAAATGGATAATTTTACTAACTATTTCTACAAACGATGTGACATTGTATCCTATGCTCTACAGGAAATTTGAAATACTGGATGGCGTTTGTCATCGTGGGGCTTTTTGCCATGTTGGCATACCAGCTCATCCAGATTCCATCTCCGGCAGAGATGAACGACATGCGACAAGTCGATATCTTCCTCAGAGAGCTGGAAATGGCCAAAACTCGGTTCCCCAACCAGCACTTTGAGCTGTGGAGGAGAAGCAGAATTCATCTGGAAAAACACTTGGAAAACACCGAGCCCACAGAGCCAGTCAGCCTCATCCTGACCGCAGGACGTCGGGCTGAGAGGACGCTGCTCTGCCTGGCTCAGGGCCTGGCTTCTGCCTTCTCCTCAGCCCTCAACGCCTCTGTCCTGCACATCGATGGAGCCAGTAAAGCCCACCAGGACAGCGACCAGGTCAAGCTGGACATTGACAGCCAGCTGCGGGGAGCCTTTGAAGGAGACAAGCCCGTAGCCGTCATCCACCGCTTTGAGGAGCTCCCTCCAGGCTCCACTCTCATCTTCTATCGCTACTGTGACCATGAGAATTCTGCCTACAAGGGGGTGTTTCTGGCCTTCACTGTACTGTTGCCTCAAGAAGAATTGGAACCTCAGCTGACTCTAAAGGAAGTGGAGGAAACGGTACAAGAGTACATCAAGGTCCGGTTTGTGGGGTCTAGCAGTGTACCCACTTTTAATAGTATGGATGCAGACAAGCTCAGTGGTCTATGGAGCCGCATCTCCCACCTCGTCCTTCCTGTGGCAGCAGAGAGTGAGGTTGAGCAGAATGGTTGCTGATTAACTCAACTGGCGGCCATAAGGGCAACCTAGTTCCTGCCTCGCTCCCCAAAAGGAGCTCTGGGGCAGAGAAACACAGTTGAAGAGGCAATGTGGAAATCTGCCTTCTATCCACCAAACCACATAAACCTGAAAGTGAAAGATCTTAAAGTTGCATGTTGATGCATTAATTGCAGCAGACCAAGATAACAATTCAGTCTAGCAGTACCGTTTCCTCCAGTTTGTAACGGCTTCACAAAAGCAAAACTTTGGACAGAATTACAGAAATATTAAGAAGGACCACAGCTGTTTGAATTTGCTTCATTTCCCAGCCGAAATTCTGTTGGATGACGTAAAGCTTATTGTCAATGAAACCCTATCAGTTGTTTTTTTTTTATTACACTCTATTGCAATCATAAATTGATTGCACCTTGGACAAGGTATTTGTAAGGGACGGCACTTCACACTTGAGGAAAGCTTCTACAACTACAACCCCTGGCAAAAATTATGGAATCGGCATACTTTGAGGATGTTCATCCAGCGTTTGAGTGATTCCATTTTTTTCCCCCTCTACTTGATCTGGAAAAAAATCTTATTAGTTAAAAATAAATGCATTTAATTTATTTGAGGTATGTTTCATGAAGACAGAATGTTCAGCTATTAAATAAGATTAGTTTTGTGTCAGATCTGTGATTTATTTGCTATGAAGTAAAAAAGCTGGATGAACATCCAAGTATGCTGATTCCATAATTTTTGCCAGGGGTTGTACATACCCATAGATTTGACTGGGACTGCTTCTGTAGTCTGAACTCTGAACTGTTGAGATTTAGCAAAAAGATGATTATTGGGTCATGTTAATTCAAATTCTAATATAATTCTGTCCATTTACCCAGATGAAATGTCTCTTGGGCGTTCATTCCTTGTGTACACAATTGGGTTTGCACTATTTTTCAAATTGTTACATTTACTAGCTTTGTGGATTTGCTTTGACAAAAATGGAAAATATATTTTTGGCGTTTTAATAGGTTTCTACCTTTTGTATTTTTTAAAATGTTTTATGTCTTTCTGAATTGGAATGTTTTAAAAACTGCTGTATATATTAAATATAATAGATTTATTCTTCTAACACGGCATAAAGAAACCACTGAAATTGATTTATCATCTGGCTTTCTAATATGTCACTACTAAGACAAAAAGAGCTGCTCAAAGCAAAGATACTGGCAGAATCTGTTTTATTTTGCTAGGTACATTTACATACAGTATACGAGGAATTTCTTCTGGTGAGGTTTAGTGCACTCCAGTGCAGACCATAAGCATTAAAAAATAAAAAGCTCAACAGTCTGAAAAAAAATTAAAAAAAAAAAAAAGTGTATATATACATACACACGTGTGTGTATATGTGTGTGTGTATGTATATATATGTATGTGTATATATATATATGTGTGTATATATACACGTGTGTATATATATATGTGTGTGTGTGTGTGTGTGTATATAGAAAAAAATATTGGTTAGGTAGTCACAAATTGTGCCTTATAGTTGTGTAATGAAAGAAACACTCAGTACACACTACATTTCAAGTCACATGCACCAAAGCACATGGTGCAAGTTAATCATTAATCGTGTTATCTCTGCAATATCGCAGGCCAAGTTCCTGCTTAGCTGGAAGAGTCGACCAAACATTCAGGAAAAGTACCAATTTCTCTACTGCACTGAAATTCAAAGGATAAGATTCAGGTTTCCCTGTTGCTTGAAATGAAAATCTGTTAATTTCTCAATAAATACTATTTTGATACCGAACAACTTGGAGACAAGGGCTCACCCATCTTTCTGTGTCAAGTAGGTTTCTGACGGGTCGAAGATTAAATCTTGCTGGTCAACTCGATTGTGAGGTTTACAAGGGCTTAAATATTCACTGAATCTAGGAGTAGACTGGGGAGCCTCCAACACAAGTTGCACGCCTCCACGTTGGGCTCAGCGTCCTCTTACACATATTACGATTAAATGGACTAATGACGTTTCATTTGAATTCAAGTCTTGTAGTTGCACTTCATTTCACAAGCCCTCACTAAACACAAAGAGAAATTGTTTGAAATTATTTGAAATAATTAGGATAACTAGGAATTAACATTAATATTTACCTTTCCAATTCAAAATAAAATACAGGATAGTGTTAAGAGGACATTACAGGAACAATACACTGAATATCTAGGTTATTGAAAGCAAAACTTTGCTAGCACATGTTTCCAAATACAGGTCTACTGCAACAAGCATTCAAGAGAGTATTCCAAAAATTAGAGCAAAAGAAAAGTATATATTTCCAAAATAAATGATGATTGAGACAGCAACCTGCAATTTAAAGTTGAATTCATGAAAGACATTAATTGGCCTTTAATGAGTAACAAATGATTGGATATGTTAAATGAGTTCATAAGCAACTGAATATGTAACCATTGAGCATGTCTATGTGCACATTAACATTCAGGTAATAATTAAAAATATCCTCCTTGTGAATTTGTGCATGTAGCTACCAAATTCTAATTAGTATAACTCATAAACTCATGTCGGTTATGAGAAACTCAGATATGGTGTCTAGGATATGGCAATTACAGCCCAAAGTAAGGCATGTTTCGTTCCACCTTATCCCAGTTACTGTTTTTGGGGTTTTAATGGAAAGGGTTTTACTGTTTCCATGGTTTCCCGCACATCAAAATCTCATCAAAAGCTCATAACTAGAATATAAAAATTGCATGTAATGAAATCAATGTGTCAATGTGAAATCAAAGTATAAACAGGATAATCTTTTACCTTTTTACTGTAATTCCCACATATGTGATGCGAATTTGAATTCTCTGTTACAGGAAAAAAACAAATAAATACATTGTTTAAATTTGAGATTTGAGCCTACAATATATTGTATTTTAAAACAAACAAATAAGTTTAACTTACCTCTCTTGCTTCGTGACGCTTCTCTGGAAACAGCGAATATAAAGAGTAGGATGAAAAACAAGAATCTCCAGGCTGTATAACCACCTAGTACTTTGAGAGGCCAGGCAACCGCAGTGCTCTGCTCCCAGTTCTCAATCTCCCAAATACCAACGAAGATGGCAACGACTGCATGAGACAGAGGTGAGAAATTTTAACTTTAGCGGAACAGACGGACATTGGGACAGAAAGTGGAAAGTAACATCAGAAGTGCCATCCTTTTCCCCGGGAGTTGTGGCACACGTATGATGAAGTGTCTTTGCTTACTGCTGAGAAGTTCATGAATGAGGGTAACCACTTTAACGGCATAATCATGGATGTGTCTTCTGAAAAACAACAAAAAAGTACCATACTGTTGGGGCTGAATTGACCTACAGTACAGACCTACAGCGTTTTCGTATTGAAGCAGTGTGTATGGTTAAAGACTTACAGTTCATGACTGGGTCCAAAGGGCAGAGGGGCCATGAACAACTCTATTAGGCTAAGAAACATTGTCACACACACAAGAGCAATAAGAGCAACCTGAATAAACAGAAATAAGAACACACACACAGTCTCAGCTGCAGTGGTTAAGCATCATTCAGTGATTCTGGAAAACAAAACAACTGAGAGCTGTTGCAGATCAAAGTCAGAACTCACATTCCTGGAATCCCCCACGCAAATCAAGCTCAGAGAAATGGTCTCAAGTGCCAGTGTGAGAATCCTCCATAAAATCTTGCCGACCTTTATACAAAAAATAGATATATTTCCAATGATCTTAACACGTTTTGTATGTACAGTAAGAAGAGCAGAACAGCTGTCTCCCGATCCTGCACATTCACTCTGTACAACATCAGGAAGATCAGACGGTACCTGTCGGTGCACTCGGCACAGCTCCTTGTCCGGGCACTTGTCATCTCGCGACTAGACTACTGCAACACTCTACTGGCTGCTCTACCACTGTTAAACAGCATACTTAGAGGATGTTCATCCAGCTTTTTTACTTCATAGCAAATAAACAAATCACAGATCTGACACAAAACAAATTTTGTTTAATAGCTGAACATTCTGGCTTCATGAAACATACCTCAAACAAATTAGATTAAAATATTTTAATTAATGACATACTTTTTTCCAGATCAAGTAGAGGAAAAAATTATAGAATCACTCAATGTTGAGGAGAAAATTATGGAATCACTCAACGTTGAGGAGAAAATTATGGAATCACTTTGTAATTTGTATTTCTAAAACAAATACCAGCACAAGTCTGAATATGCTAATGAGTCTGCAGTTAAAAGGAAGTGTTTGCAGACCTTACCGAGCTGTTGGACTTGGCTAATTGAAGGGAAACATGGCTCCAAGAAGAGAGCTGTCAATTGAAACAATGGAAAGGATTATCAAACTCCTTCAAGAAGGAAATCCAACATGAAGTGTGGCAAAAGATGTTGGTTGTTCCCAGTCAGCTGTGTAATTTTGTGAAAGTATCAACAAAATGTGAAGGTTATAAAAGGAAAACATACAGGTAGACCACGCAAGACGTCAAAGCGTCAGGATAGAAAACTCAAAGCCTTGAAAATAGAAAATGCACAACAAAACAAATGGGCGGAAACAGGAGTCAATGTTTGTGACAGAACAGTAAGAAATCGGCTGAATGAAATGGGATTTACATACAGAAAAGCCAAACCAAAACCAGCACTAACACCTAAACAGAAGAAACCAATGTTGCAGTGGGCTAAAGAGAAGAAAGTGTGGATGATTGGATGAAAGTGATATTCAGTGATGAATCACGAATCTGCATTGGCCAAGGTGATGATGCTGGAACTTTTGTCTGGTGCCATTCCAATGAAATATACAAAGATAACTGCCTGAAGAAAACAAGCTAATTTCCCCAGTCATTTATGATATTGGGTTGCATGTCAGGTAAAGGACCAGGGGAGATGGCTATCATTACCTCAACAGTCAATGCACAGGTGTACATTGTGACACTTTTCTCATTCCATCGATAGAAAATAGGTTTGGTGATGAGGAAGTCATTTTTCAGAATGACAATGCATTTTGCCACAGAGCAAAGTGTGTTAAAGCTTTTCTTCAGGAAAGGCATATCAACTCAATGACCTGGCCAGCAAACAGTCCGGATCTTAATCCGATTAAAGATTTATGGTGGAAATTTTAAACAATGGTCCATGACAAGGCTCCATCCTGCAAAGCTGATCTGTCAGGCGCTATTCGAGAAAGTTGGAACCAGCTTGATGGAGAATATTGTTTTTCATTAGTGCAGTCCATGCCTCGAAGATTTCAGGCCGTCATAAAAGCCCGAGGAGGAGCAACAAAGTACTAATTGTGATTTTTTTTTGTTGATGATTTCAAAATCTTTCCCTCAACATTGAGTGATTCCATTTTTTTTTACTCTACTTGATCTGAAAAAAAATATCCTATTTGTAAGCTAGAATGTTCAGCTGTTAAACAAAATTTGTTTTGTGTCAGATCTGTGATTTGTTTATTTGCTATAAAGTAAAAAAAATTGTTTCCAGGGGTTGTAGCTGCCTACAGGGCAGTCAGAAAGAAAGAAGTGCCATATACTCCATATTACAAGTCAGTGGAGCATCAAAATGATTCTGATGCTGTTATTTTAAGATAAAAAGTTACATAATGTTGCTTTAAGTTTGAGGTTGCTCTTGGTCGATGTACGCTTTGATTGTTTCTAGCCTCTCATGTAGGTCACTTTGGACACAAGCGTCTGCTAAATGAATACATGTTAATGTAAATGTAAAAAAACAACAACAAAATAGTGTCTTACGTAATGCAGAGGTTGCCCTGGAGAAGTAAAGCTCATAAATCCAGTGCCTAGCTGGGAGGGAGAAATGCAAATAATAACAATTAGGAAATAATAAATACATTTCCCAATATGTTTCCTGAAAAAAATACAAATGTTTAAAATTCCATCTAAATTAAAATGATCTTGTGTTGCAAGATCAAAATGCACTAATTCATCAGTCTCCACCAGGATAGCAGTTCAGTGTCTATCAAAACAAGTTCAAGTTTCACACTAGAAATGATTTATGCCATATGAATAATAAGCACAGTTATACATGTTTATGGCATTAGTGGTTAACAGGATCGTGGTATAGTGCTGTGGGATTATTATCCTTGTAAATAGTGTGCCTCGGCAGAAAAAAGGTTGGGACACACTGGATTCAATTTAAAACTAAAAAATCAACATACCCAATTTAGTGTGGAGAAAGGAATGCTGATGGGCATGCATGCCACGCCTCCCTGAAGTTGGTACAGGAAATGATGTTAGGAAAAGAAACGGTGAAGAGTGAAAGACAAACAGGCAGTTAATGTGTGGTATGTGGTATTGGTGTATTTTATTTGTATATGAAAGCAGAGATCACTGCACCACGCTGCCATGAACCTTGAACAACTCTCTCTTCCATGGTTCTGCTGTAGGTAGAACTGGCCTGGTTGTCGGAGCTGGGGTGGTTGTGTCCTGAGGCGGGTTAGTCTGTGGTACGGTGGGAATCCATGGAGAAGGGCTGTGGGTGGAGGTTGAAAGTGCAACATTTGTTGTGGAAGCACCAGGACTTGCTGGATAGGATGTAGACCCTGGAGTCGTAGCTGCTGAGAGGACAGTGCTTGGTTCAGCACTTGGCTCCTTGCTGGAGTGAGTACTGGGTTGTGTGGTCGTAGTACTTGGAGTTGGACTTGGATTGCTTGGAGTTGGACCTGGAGTGCTTGGAGTTGGACTTGGAGTGCTCGGAGTTGGACTTGGAGTACTTGAAGTTGGACTTGGAGTACTAGGAGTTGGACTTGGAGTACTTGGAGTTGGACTTGGAGTGCTTGGAGTTGGACTTGGAGTACTTGGAGTTGGACTTGGAGTACTTGGAGTTGGACTTGGAGTACTTGGAGTTGGACTTGGAGTACTTGGAGTTGGACTTGGAGTGCTTGGAGTTGGACTTGGAGTACTTGAAGTTGGACTTGGAGTACTAGGAGTTGGACTTGGAGTACTTGGAGTTGGTGTGGTTATACTTTCTGGAGTTGGTAACCAAAACGTAGAAAAATCTTCAACAAATGTGGCTCTGAAATAATGTCCACAAAAAGTCATGATTACAATATTATAGACCAACTCTTGATCACGAACGTATCCTATGAAGTCCAAACTGTTGGGTAGTCGTATATAGCATTCCAAACTTCTGTAATATATACACGGCACATCTGAAAAACAGTTTGTTGTTGCAACATGAAGATATTAGGACCATGCATGGTAATTACCCAAAAGATACGGGTCCCGTTTCCAGTCCAGTCCAATTAACTTTAATGGAATCCTTTCTGAGGTTGTTGAGTTGACAAACACCAGAGGCCTGAGCAGCACAATGGAAGGTGAAGGTTTTGTTTTTGGGTTCACGTGTAGTAAAAAGTTAAATAACAGGTGTTAAAGTTGGCATTTAGATCACTGAAAGACAATTCTACAGTGCATGAAATAGATTAAACCAATTTAAGACATAATGAAAAATAATAAGCCAACTTTGGATATTTTTGGGCAGTTCCAAAAATGATGATGAAGGAAAAAAACCAACTTACTGGTAAACCACCGCAGGCCAGGAGCTGAGTATTTGATTCATTGAGTAAAATAAATTTTCCAACAGCAGGATCTTTACCCGGATTCCAAGCCCTTAACAAAAATCCCATGAACGTCTTGGAAGATTTGCTTTTCAGAGTCACTGAATGATGATGTGAAAATGTCAGCATCCAAATCTCTCGAACATGTTAAGAGATAAAGGTGGGCAAAAGGAGCGAGATAGAGAGCAATTGTAAGTATAGTAACCAGGTGGAATGATGAACATGATAATACTTCTACAAAAAGCAAAGATTCCAGGTTCGGAAAGTTTCCATGTATTTGCTCCAGCCAGGCCCCGGTGAAGCACTCATCTGTTGATGCTAATTTGCAAATCCACATGGTTAACTCACAATCCCGGAGTGCAATTTTACTTTCTGAACCTGGATTTCTGAACCTCTGAAAGGGAAAACAAAACCCTTAGTCGTAGGCCTACCAGTTATAGGCTCCCCATCGTTTCTGGGAGTGTATTTGACCTCAAAGGGAGGGTCGCTGCTCTGTGGAGATGTGAAATGGTCAGGCATCATGGTTTCACAAGCCTCTGGGAAATTGCCTTCACTGTACCCCATCACATCTGTGACGGGGTGCAGAACAAGCAAAATGCAAATCAATCTGCATGCGGCCCTCATCTAGAGAGACAACACCACACAGTAGACCCATTTAGGAAATCTCGTTAGACAGCACAGAAATAGTTGGAAACTCAAAATCAAAAATCAGAGTTATTGTTTACTTTCAACCTTACCTCAAATCAGCGCAGACATCTGCTCAAAAGAGGAAGCTCTATACCGCTCTATAACTATACTCTAGATCGCTTCCACCCACACAGTCCAACAAACAATACACTGTCTCAAAAAGGGGCTCTCTCGCCTCTGAATAAAATAACACTTAAAAAAAAGTGTTAATGAATAACTTGTGAGCACAGCGTTAAGTACTTCTGTGTAACTCTCATGGTTCCGCCCAAAGGAGGTTCTGCAGATAAGTGATTGTGTAAAGGTCTTTCCAGGCAAAGCAATTACTCAAGGCAAGCAAGCAAGGCAAATAAATCACATGCATGCCACTGCCCTCGTAGGGACTTTCTGTTGCAGTAAACTATAAAATGATTGGACACTCACTGATTGACGTCGCTGCTTTTCTTTAAGATTTGTATTTTGTTAGTTTTAAGATGTAAAAAGATTTTTTTGTATTTGTATAGGCCATATGCCCCCAACCCGCTCTGAGGTCTGCATATGACCTCAGAGGGGCTGGTGGTGCCTCCGCTGCGTGGAATGACTTCTCAATCCAGATGTGTGGAGCCCCAGCGATGGAAGGAGCTCCCCAGCTCTGCAGACACTCACAACCTTCAAGAAACACCTGAAGACCCTGGTCTTCCAGGAACACCTGGAACATACAAAATAATACTGATGACACTATTTTATTCTGATTCCTTGCAGTATCCTGCACTTGTATCTGGTTGGATTTAGAAACAGGTGCTCAGGCACTTAAATTTGAGGTTGCTCCAATGGTCAATGTACGCATTCATTGTTTCTAGCCTCTCATGTAAGTCGCTTTGGACAAAAGCGTCTGATAAATGAATACATGTAATTATGTACTTAGCTTTCTCACAAAGTGATTTATTTTTTCAATATTTAAAAGGGACAATACTGTTATAAATATGTATTTTTTACAATTCCTGAATATAATTTTAATGAATTAGTCTTCTCATTTCATGTCATTTTATTAAAAACAGTTAAATAGCAACTCAGATTTTTTAGTTTTTCAAATTTCATTCAATGCAAATCAATTATTTTAATATGGCTGAGATTACATTTAATTTAAAAACTTTCTAATTAAACAGTGAGATGTCAATCAGCAATTCATCAATGAATGGTTGGAATTGTTACTTGGTACAGTTGAATGGCAACTAGAACAGGGATCCATTTGAGTAAAAGTTTGACCTTCTAACCGATTGTGCTTCCGCTTGACTTTGATGACCGAACATTCTATTCAGTAATGACTTCAAATGATTCCTAAACTTGACACCAACAAGTGCATAAAGCACAGGGTTGAAGCAGCAATGGGAGTAAGCAACAAGTTTGCAAACAAAGAAGGCATAGTCAAGCGACGTGCTGCTATCACAGTCATCAAACGGGGGAATTAAGTAGTCAGCCAACCGCCTTAGAAAAATGACCATGTTGTACGGTGTCCAACCAAAAAAAAAAACAGCCACAATACAGAAAATCAACCTCACTGTTATGTTCCTCCTGTGGGACCTTGTCGTTTTAATCTTCCTCAGTATTTGAATATAACAAAATCCCATCACTGCAAAAGTAGTTAAGAAAAAAAAATTCTGTAGGAAAATGCTAAAATCTTTCCACAGGGAATCTTTATATTCACAGCCCAATGTAGCTTTGTCGCTGTGGTAGATGGGGATGACAGCGCTACAGAGCAGGGAAGGCATCGCTACTGCAACACTGACCAGCCACAGCGTTATCGATACGCCAACCCCATATCTGACCTTCTGCGTGCCATGATCGGAAAGGGGGTGGACCACAGCCAAATACCTATGGATGCTCATAATGGTTAAGAACAAAATGCCACTGTAAAATCCAGCATAGAAGATGAAGGTCACAATGTTGCAGAGGATCGTTGGTAGGACCCAGCCCCAGATGTGGTAAACTGCCCAGAAGGGGAGACCGGCGGTGAATACAAGGTCGGAGATTGCCAGGTTGAGGATGAAGATGTTGGTGAGAGACTTAAGATTTTCATACAAAGCCAGGATCACAAGGACTAAAATGTTTCCCATCAGACTCAGGAGGGTCACGACAGAAAAAAAGATAGGAATGGCAGTAGATCCAAATTGAACCACCTTTCTTTTGTCACAAATTTGATTCTCATATTCGTCGTCGTAGTAGCTGTCATTGAAAGATTCGTTCATGGTTGAGTTGTCTCTACAAAGGAAGGGTAGATTCCATCAAAAAATGTACACGTCACATTTGTAATAATGCAATTATAATTGTGCAATTCTGAAAAACAAAATATGAACATACCTGTATGCCGGTCCAGCAGTTGTGTTGGATATGATACCCTCTCACACAAGAAACAGGAAGGGCTTTTTTTGGAAGTGAAACTATTTAAATTTAAAATTTCTCTGTTTGGCATCCTCGAACCACTTGAACAGTCTAGTTTCCACTGTATTTATAATATAATATACATAATATAATAACCAGCTATATTTAGTAGTTTTCAAATCAGACGTAGAAGAAACACAGCAATCCATTTAATTTCTTGACCAAAAATGGCAACGAGAGCATCAAGCTCAGAATATACAGAAATCCTACACACACCCTGACCAGCAGCTGCTTTGATCCTGAAAACATCACTGAAAACATCTTTCAGACTGGGCCGGTATAGCAACCAAACCCAAATGCAGACAGAAGGTTGAAACCCACAAAGCAAAGACCATCACAAATTACCAACACCCAGCATAGGCAACTGGGCAACTCCAACCCGCATGGACACGGCCCATTACCGTATGCACTTTGCATGGCATACAGGCCGCAAACCAAAGGCAATGATGAAACAAGAAAGTAATGCCATAAAACAGGATTAAACAAGACATGTGATTTAATATAACAAATCCCATTCTTTTCATGTAAGAAAAATCGTTATAGGTGAAAGAATGTGAGAAAGAAACTGTGGTAGAGGGCTGTGGTTTGGCGCCTGCTGCAGGGGGATGGAGGGAGCAGTGGCTCTGGATGGGTTATTTTTCCCCTCAAATTTGTTCAGAAGCAGATTTTGGTCGACTGATGAGGAGAAATAAGTGAATTGATACAACACGGAACAGTGCGGTGCAATGGCGGTGCGAAAGCACCCAGAAAAAAAGCCCTTGATGGTTCCCAGTTCTCGGTTCTCGGTCCCAGTTCCTAGTTCCCCTCGGGGAGTCCCTACAACTGTTTGGTGCGAAAACGCCTGTTGCTTTGGTCTTTTGCTGTTCGATGCCGTTCCGTTTATCTCGCAAGCCTGATTTACACCGTCTAACATTCCTTGGTGTTCCTGCTCATCTTCTGCCAGAAGAACTGTCAGCATCAGCATCCCTGGTGCTTGTCAAGCTCTCCCCATTTATCTTTCACCCTCTCTTCTCTTGTCGTGCCTCTTCCGTCATCCTCTCAACAAATTAAAGAGAGTTGGAGATAAAATACATCCTTGTCTCGCACCTCTTAAGATGTCTACTTCCTCTGTTTCTCCGTTTTCCGTAATGGCCGCTGCTTTCTGGTTCCAATACTTTCATTTTCACCGAAGGTCTTTTTGCTTTGAATAGCTTCTGTTAGTTGTTCATAGAAAGTTTCTTTTACAGCCGATTCTTTATCAGCTGTTGGAGCACATGTTATGAATATATTCATGTTCACTAGTGTTGATTTTATTTTTACGCACATAATTCTATCACTGTTGCTGTCCCATGCCATTACTGTATTTTTTGTTTTGTTATTATCATATATATAGATATATCCACATTGACAATGTCAAAGACAGATGATTTGAAAAAAAAAGAAAAGAAACATAAATAAATAAATAAATAAATAAATAAACAAACAAACAAACAAACAAATAAATAAATAAATAAATAAATAAATAAATAAATAAATAAATAAATAAATAAATAAATAAA
>OMKR01110362.1:6692-18022 GCA_900302355.1 Cyttopsis rosea | reverse complement strand
GATGTATTGACTTCCGCCGTGTGACTGAATGTAGAGTGAACAGACGTCCCGTTTTCCCAGGACGACAGGTACTTCCTGAGCGGCTCTCTGGATGGGAAGCTGCGGCTGTGGAACATTCCAGACAAGAAGGTGGCGCTGTGGAACGAGGTGGACGGTCAGACGCGCCTCATCACGGCCGCCAACTTCTGCCAAAACGGGAAGTACGCTGTGATCGGTACCTACGACGGTCGGTGCATCTTCTATGACACAGAGGTACCAACCCCATCGACTTCCTCTTTTCTCACTGCACTGGCAATCCGTGTCGGGTGGATTACACCAAGTCCCAGAATTCCATTTGATATTGCCAAGGTTTTATTTCATATATCTGGGTTTTACCCTCTCATCTATTTCTTGGTCACTTGAGGTGGTAGGGATGTTTTTTTTTTGTGAAAGTTCATCCATATCGACAGTTTACTGACCTCAACTAGCTACGCTGGTTTAACAAATGCAAATAGATGAAATGGCTTTTTTTTTAAATTGCCGTCAAAAAAAGAAGGGATTTTTATAACAAAATAATCTTGCGGATTTTCACTTTAACTTGTAACTGAAACTTTTGATCTGTTCTCCTGCACTTATGGTCACCATTCTTTCCCTGGTTATTGTGAGATTAACGGTGACATTTGTTGTTATTGTTGTTTTCCTGTTGATACTTTGAATAGCGCCTGAAATACCACACTCAAATTCACGTCCGGTCAACGAGAGGGAGGAACAGAGTGGGCCGCAAAATCACCGGCATCGAGCCTCTGCCCGGAGAGAGCAAAGTAAGGTTCAATCGAAACACTACGGTTCGATTTCGATTCATGCCAGCGCAAAGAAAAGATCTTCCCTGTCTGCACGAGCATTTAAGAAGCATCCTTCATTTCCCCCCCCCCCCTTCAGATTTTGGTGACCTCCAATGATTCCCGCATCCGCCTGTACGACCTGAGGGACTTGTCTCTGTCCATGAAGTACAAGGGCTACGTCAACAGCAGCAGTCAGATCAAGGCCAGCTTCAGGTCAGTGCGGAGCTGAACCCTGCGCCGTGCCCTGCTTCACACACGCACAACTCATTTTCATTTGTTTCTTTTGTTTTTTTTATTCCAGCCACGACTACTCTTTTATTGTCAGCGGCTCAGAGGATAAATACGTGTACATCTGGAGCACTTACCACGACTTGAGCAAATTCAACTCCGTACGACGTGACCGCAATGACTTCTGGGAAGGAATTAAAGGTAATTGTGTTGTGACATTAACAATAATAATAATATGATAATAAGATGATATTATGAATAAGGTGTTAATATTATCACTATTGCCAACCAAGTTTACACGGCTCCCTCCTCAGTGGGAATATTCAGTCGGGCCGGGAGCAGAACGCGTACATTTGAGCGGAGACTTTCCTGAAAGCGTCTTAATTTCAGTTTTTTTCCACCGTCCAAATTTTAAAAAGTAATTGGTGGTTTAATTGAATCATCACTGTTACCGTTTGAGATGTAAGATCACTCTGATTGAGCGGTTTCTGGGTTTATGTGACACAAATATCTGACATGCCAGCGCAATGCGGTTAAATTGTACACATGCCACAGATTACATTGCGTAATCTAGGATTGTCGATCGGAATACGGGCTTCGTTCGTATCAGATATTATGAATGCGGTGGTTACATGATGGAATAAAATTTTGGAATTTAAGTGCAGGTAAACTGAACGTACTATACTAATATAATATATTACTAAAGCTCCATTTCTCGTCTTTCAGCTCATAATGCAGTCGTCACCTCAGCCATATTCGCGCCCCATCCAGGACTCATTGTTCCACAAGAGGCTGGGCTGGAGAAGCCCGAACCAGAGTGCAAGGACCTGGACCCTGCAGACTCTGCAGAAACTATTCCCTCAGGTGTGTTACCTTAACATTAAAGCAATGTACTCCGTGACGGATAGATATCAGAACAGTGTAAATGCTAAACATGGTGTCATTCATCCCTTCCAGGAGCTTTAAAGACTGACCACACGGAGGTCTTACTCTCTGCTGACTTCACTGGCGCCATCAAGGTTTTCATCAATGTCAAAAAGTATTGAGCGGCCGCCAGGCCCTCACGCTCTCCCACAACAGTGTATTGGTGTACAGTCCTAAAGATGACGAGCAGGGTGTCTACATTCTGCCCTGAGACAGGGAGCTGCCCAAACTGGGGGCGGGGGAGGGACCCAAAAGAGAGAAAGCAGATTGTGTGATTCAGTCTCTTATTCTTTTTTTTTCCCCCCCTTCCATACCAAACAACTGTGAACTTTGTTTTGCATTAAATGAGTGGCAAACCAGAGTCAGAGTAGCGGAACCTTTATCTAGCCATATACGTGTATTTATATAGTTGTAATGTAAAGAGTTGGAGGCAGTTTCTTCCTGGATTTCCGACAACCCAGATCGCAAAACTCTGCAAAGACGTCATTGGTGAACTATGTGACCGGCACTAATTGTTTCAATTACAAGTCCTTTGCGTCTTTGTGTAAAAGGTGTAACTTGATATTTCAATGGCTGTTCAATTTAAATGTTTATATTTTACAAAATTTTATGACTGGAAAAATCTAATATGAATTTAAAAAACCTCAAATTCTTAATCTCTCTCCCACATAAAACAAATACGAGCTAATGGCACTATCTTACACTAAGATAAGACATCTATATGCGGATAATTAGGGCTAGGTATCTTTTTGAAAAACGTTTCAATACCAATTTTGGTTCTAAAGTATTTTGATACATTTCTTTGAATGAAAGCACATTACATAGTAAAGAGTATTTATGTACTATGTAACATTTGCACATATTGTCAGCTTTTTTAAATAGAATCAGTTCATGCTCTAATTTCCTCAATAAAGATGCAAATAAAAGAGTTGTTATAATTGTAAACCAGTGGTTTTTCTGCCAATTTCCTGATATTTTGATAGAAATGCTTTTCTGCTTTTATCAAATCTATATCTGACTAATGCATGTTCAAGACATTTTTGAGTTCGCTCCATATCTTATGTATTTGACCTGGGAATATTGCAGCTTTTTCGTCTTTAAACTAGACAGGGTGTGTGCAGTTTAATTGAATACTGTTGGAGACAATTTAACAAAATTTTTCTTTGGACACATGGCATGACCTGCCACCCTTAGCTGAACGCTAGTTTCAGCGTTATGCTTACCGTTTTATAACAATGGAAATATTGACTCTGAGGCAGATGAATTTGACAAATTTTAACAAAGAAATAAAATCCACTTTCTTGAAACTAATGACTTTTAAGGCCTAATGTTTGTAAAAATGACTACGAATTTTGGAACCTACACACCCAGCTAGAGCCATGACTAGGATTTCCAGAAATCCTATTAGGTCACCCAGCAAGTCCGGAAAGCAAATTTCAACCCAAATCGACTCATGCTCTTCTCCAGACACAGAATAAAGCTCCATGTGGAGGGTCTTCAGATTCTGCACCCTACAAACCAAACCTTCCACTTCCGAACAAGGTGGGAAAACTGACACTTGTCACCAGGAGTCATTTATTGTTGGGTCTCACAGACTGGCAGCAACATCCTGCGTACCAACTTTAAAAACAAACATTAAAACAAAAATATAAGTCATCGCAGTGTTTCAAACTTCTTTGTACAAAAATGTGCCGAATCGTGGCCGCACAAGTCAGGACGCAGGGTGGGGAACTGAGAATCGTCGGGTGTGAAGTGGGCAAGGTGGAAACAAAGTGGGAGGAGGCCGAGTGTGGTGCACGTTGGCATGTAAAGCACTGGCTGAGCGTTGTAGTCCCAGGCCGGGGTTAGTGTTTGCTCTTCTTGGCTTTCTTGTGGGAGCGATGAGGTGACCTGGACCTGGACCTCCGCGCTCTTCTATCAGGAGATGGAGATCTCGAGCGTTTGGACCATTTGGGAGACCTCGCTCTGTGGAACGGGGAGAGCACAGCGTGATGGAGACCAAGTCGGTCAATTTGAACACTTCAATTAAAACGACATGCGATATCGATGCACTTGCCTCGAAGGAGAGACGCTTCTGCATCTTTGGCCCTGCTCATCAAAGTCTGCACTCCTTCCTCTTCTGTCGCCGTCTTCATTCCTTTTACTCTTATCTTTGTCCCTCCTCTCTTCCTTTGATCGGTTTTTGGACTTTGAAGCCGATGATTCACCCTGTTCCTCGTCGTCATTGTCAAACTCCTTGGGTAAACCAAACAATCAGGATTAAAAGCACTTACTGTATAAGTGGTACTCCATTATGAGGTTTTGTTTCAGTTTCCTAATATTTATTTACTTAATTTCAAATGAAAACTATTGTTATCGCTTGTTTGCAGCCAATAAATATTGAGGAAACTGACGATAATAGTAACATAATGGGAGAACAGGTAATATTTCATGGTTACCAGCAACCTTACTTTTTGTAGCAGCTTTTTCCTGTAGTGTTCCACCTGTTGTTGGAGGGTCATTCCAGATTTCTTGCTTCTTTTACCAGATTCCAACTCATCCTGAATCTTCATAACCTTCACCTACATCAGAGGAAATGGCAAATGATTTAAAGACAGAAACATTGTGAAAAGGCCTGAAGTTCTCTGCCACAATAGATCATAGCCAGATCTCCAAATGTCTCTACTATTTCAATACAACCATTCTGAGGTGAAGTCACAGGTTAAAATGATTCTGAAATGTTCAAAATGACACGTGCCTCTAGGTCTCTCAGCCTTTTCCTCTTGCCTTCAGACATCTGGAAACTTCTGAGGGAGGTCTCAAAGTCTGAACTGTCGTATTTGGATAAACTGGAGGAGTCATCGCTGCTGTCGCTCTCTGAATGCCGGCCTTTATCCTGGTGGTTAGAACTGTAGAACAGAGGGATGAGAAATGACCTCAATCTGTATCATTGGAATACCGTTTTCATCAAGCTCATCAATTCTAGAGAAAGCAACGAAGATGTGAGAATCCCTGAATGAGCCTTACCTTACATATGTGTCCTCTCCGCTGTTGTGGCCCGCCACTGCATCCCATTTAGACTCAGTATTGGCTGAAGGAAAAAGTTGCATGATGAAACTGGAGAAAATCCTATGAGATTGACAGGATTTGGAGGGTACTCCGACACAATGTGCTCACAATACCTTTGGAGAACTCTTCAGCGTCACCCATCTTCTCCCATTTCGACACAGCCACTCTAGAGAAGGAAGCACTGCCATCGTCCACTATGTAAAATAAATAAATACATAACAGGTCAGAATGAGCAGGATTGAGGTGCTTTTCCTATGTCCATATACCAACTCTAGTTTTTCCAAATACTGCCACTAATATTTCATAATAATATTTTATTTTAAGTCATAGGTTACTATTCTTAATTTAGGCTACAAAACTGCATCAAGATATGATATCTTAACTTTCTGAGGATATCACTGAAAGACAATAAATGGTTATATAAAGTTATTAATACTTGATTCTGATTGGTCACCATGGCAATCAGCAGTCAGTTATTTGTTTTATAGATTTATTGCTTCTCTGCCTGGATTCACGTCCTTCATATCACTGTTTATTCTTTTCATAACACTAGCTAGTGGCGCTTCTTTTGTTGCAACTGATGTTACAATAGAAGACTTGAAGAGATTAATGCGGATATGTCCAATGTCCAATAGCCGTGTAATGAGGGGGACAATGTACAGCCAGCCGGTCATTACTTCGCATAGGCCTACACTCCCCTAATTTAATCTAAGATTTAAGAAGGACCTACAAGGCATTCCATCAATGTCATCCATGGCAGCTCCCAGTGGAACTCCATCAATGTCATCGACAGGGACTCCGTCCAGAGAGTCCCAACCTAGGGGGCACCCGTCCAGGTCATCAATGACAGCTCTGTCCAGTAGCGCCCCCCCTAGAGGTGTCCCGTCCAGCGGTGCACCATCCAGATCTGGAGATGCTTCCTAGAAGTAGGACAAGAGTGGCGTGACCTTTGGCTAGTGCACATATTCCATTTCCCAGTTGGACAGTTTCTACGAGAAAAGCCGTCAAACATCAGCTCACCTCTGCTTTTTCTGTCAGCTCTTCTGCAGTTTTGACAAAACCCAGGAAAACATTTTGGAGCTGGATAAGATAGGGCTCTGGGTATATGGCCCAGTCTTCCCATGCCCTGAAACAACCCATAACCTTTTGCTGTGGAGAGGAAACAGAAAAAAGTGAATGTATAGTATTTTTCGCTTATGTTCTGCGAAAACAAACAATATGAATATTTTATATTACCTTAAACTGTTCAGCTTGGAGCCTGGCTTGGATGTTTTTGTAGGCCGCATTAAGGTCTCCAAATATCTGAGGCAGCTTTGTTTCAAAGCTGCAGAGAAAGAGAGACAGAAACTCTTGAGCAACGCCAGATAAATGGCCAAAGAGAATTGTTTTATTTGTCCGAGTAGTGTCATGCTGAATTCACGTTTCTTACTATTTGCGGTAATAAGATGCACCAGCAACTTTGGCACATGAGTTGTGCAGAATGTCCGACACAAGATACAACCTGGAAATCTGTAGGAATTAAGACAAAAAAAACATCTATAATGTAGTAATAATGCGAGTTGTTTCCAGGGAAATAATCCTAAAAATAGTTGACTGTCCCCGTACTTCCATATAGTTTGATTAAAAACATTTTCCATGTACAGTATGACATCATGTAGCACAAATCACATGGTCAGAACACGGGAATATTTTTGAGAAGTTAATCTGACGGGTATAAAATGCAAATATACATATATATAACAATATATTATACATATAATAAATATATTATCTATATTATTTTCAACTACTGTATGTACATTTACACACTCACATACATCCACAAAGAGAGCGACACAAGGTTGCAATGTTTTGTTATTTTGTAATGTTGCATATATTATGTTATATTATATTTTATAAATAAATGTAAAAAATAGCTGTGTCACTTAAAAATAAATATATTTGCAAACAACATCTAAATAAATTAATGCAACATTGTGCACATGAAGCAATGACTTGAACAAGACACACCCACAAGCGACAGCGATTGCTTCTGGTGTGAGCTAGAAGCGACAACTCTTCGGCAATTGAGCCGAAGAGGGATAATCCAGTACAAGCTATGCGGTTATGACCCCCCCGCTCTAATTCACAGTCTTTTTTTGCGATTACCACACACCTTGTTGTGGATCATCTCATACAGTATGTATAAAATGTTAATGTTGGCACTGCAGTGGAAATAGAAAAATGTGCTGTGTAAATAACCTTCTTTTGAAGGGGCGTGTGCAGCATGGACAGGGACTCGGAGATGTGTCCCACCACCTCCTCCGCTGCCTCCGCCCTCTCCAGACAGAACACCATGGCGTCGGCTACGTCTTCCTGCCGGGGTGTCAGCTCTCTCAGCAGGGCCTCCAGCCTCTGCCTGTGCCTGGGGACAAAGAAATAAATAAATCACTTGGTTAGGTCTGCGGTTCCTTGCCAAAAAATGAGAAACCTGAACGTCCCCAGGGCCCTGAGGTGAACGCACCCCACTTTGAGCTGCCCCTTCTTCAGCTCCTCCTCCTCCTGGGGCGCCACACTGTCCTGCTCCGCCCTGTCCTCGTCTCGTTTGGAGTAAGGGTTCAGGACGGGCGGCCTCCATATGGAGCCTCTGCGGAACATACGGAAGTCTGCGGTCCTCCACTCGTTTGGCGACTCCCCCTGCGACCGGCGTTAGCAGAGCAACAAGCGTTATGGGGGCAAAAGCAACGGCCCAGCAAAGGAGTCAGACCAAAGACTTATCAGAGAAGTATCAACCAACCAGACCAAGTACCACTCTGATCGACTATTGTTACTGAAAAGTATAGACAAGGTGGGGGATAACAATCAACATTTTCTCATATTGGGGTCCCAGAGACAAAATCTTATCAAATCGGCTCTGTGCCCTATTATGTCAGACAGTGAGGTCATTCGAACATAATGATGGAAATATTATCTCATTTCTTTGAGGTGGTTTGTTGAAGGTTTGGGTCATGAATTCAGTAATGCCTTACAACTCTTAAATACTTATAGTCTTAATGTACAATATAAGAAGCTCCCAGAGAGGTGGAGTGGGTGTGGATGAATGTGACCCACCTGGAGGATGGAGAACAGTTTCCAGCGGTAGTACACATGGTCTTGGCTTTTGTTGTCAAACAGGAACCTATGATCATTAACATAAAAAGTGTGAATATAGGTCAAGTTTACCACCTGCGCCATGTTTAATTATCATATTATTCCCATTATGCTAAGTGTATGCAGTACTATAACCACTAACTCACCCAAGGATGAATAGTAAAGTTTAATTTCAATCTCATTTCAATCTCAGTAGTATGCACAGAGGTCTCACCTGAAATCTGGATTGTTTTTTTCCTTGCTCATTATTATGGCTTCAAACATTGGTCCTTCACGCACCACAAACTCTATCATCCTGTGAATAAGGACTATTAGATTCCTGTTGGATAAGAGGAGAGGAGTTAAGATCCAGGGTTATGCCAAAGCACCCACTGCACACCGCCCCCCAGCCTCGCTCAGTCAGATATAGCACTAATAATAATAATAACTAAGAACTAATAAGAAATAACTAATTACCATTTCACACCAGGTTAATGGCACAGGAAACACCTGGTTTGGCCACTGGTTTCGGTATGGTCGGTATGATCAAACCATGCACAGTGAATTCTATCATGACCAGTTTGGAAATTGTCTTGAACTAGGCTCAGCGTAAACTGGGACAGACCCAAAGTGAAAGATTAAAGAATTTGAACTGCAGTATGGGACATTTCTATGAATTAGCTAAGGCTGAAAGGGAAGTTAAGGCCCCAATGACTGACATTTGACTAAATCAAATGTTTGAGAACATTCCTTTTAATTTCTGGAGAAAAAAAAAAAAACGTCAAAAACTTATTAAACCCTTTTAACTGAAAATCCAGGTCACTGTTACTTTTGGCCCAGCAAGACTTGCATTCATTACGATATTGAGAGTAGTTGATTAACCTCTGACAAAAGGCGTCCTCGTGGTATAGACAAACCAAAAAGCAGCAATTGTTTTTTATTGAGTGGAGCAAGTGAATCTACAGTAAAACCACAGCACACGGGTTCACAAAGTGAGATCTATTTATGCCATTATAGCTTCCCTATTTCTCATTGTTCTGACACCCGAGGAGGTATGTAGGTTAATAAATGACTAATGACAGCACATCTCTCTACAACTGGCATCAGTCAAAAAAACAAAACTATCAGCCTTCTAGCTGTATCCGTCTGCAGTGTCTCAGCCACCGGGGGGGAAACTGATATTAGGGTATTGGCATAAATCATAGCCTTCAGAATTCATTCGACGGGTCCATTTCTATACACTTTCCATCATGACAGTGCCTCGATATTGACATAATAATGAATAAATAAAAAGATACACCAAGGTTTATTAATAAGGCGGAAAGAGAAATTAAAGATGTCCACATAAACTATGTTACTGCAAGGCCATGGGCACCTTGGAAATGTCACGTAAGAGCCCACAGTCCTAAGCCACAGATGCCACGCGGGCTGTGTTGTCCAAATGTCGCTTGGCAGCTGCTTAAGCGTGAACAGTTTGTCAATGAGGCTTAAGTTTTGCATGTGCTCCAAACAGTGATGGCTCTTAGGACTGGGGCTTCCGTTTGACAGCAATGTGTGAGGACATAGTAACAGTGCGCCATGGCCCTGTCCTAGAACACGAGTGTGACAACAACTGGTCAGTCAGTAGTAAGAAGATAGAGTGCGTGTACCTTTCGGTTGGGATAACCACTTTGACTACGGCTTCGGACAGAGTCTGTTTGTGAAGTCAAATCAAATAGTAAAGATATAAAAAAGTGAGTATTTGTACAGATGAAACACTGCAGGATACATACAGCATAGAAAACAACGATAGCAATCAGTCATTAAAACGGGGGTGAGGTGACACACAACTACACTACATAAACCGTCTGTAGGGATGTTCCCCTTCTTTAAATTTGCAGTAACATTTCAATGGCATACTGCATTATTGTGTTCATTTGAATTCATTCTGAACCAAGCACATGCATTAAGATATATATACACCGGTATATATACTAGAGCAGGGATGTCAAAGATGTGGCCCGCAGGCTGGATTCGGCCCACGGAGAGGTCCAATCCAGCCCAGGATTTGGGGATATAGAAAAATAAATATATACAGGGTTCATTCTGGCATTACAAAATGAAACTCAAGGACTTTTCAAGCATTTTAGCACAAAAGGGACTATTTTCAAGGCATTCCAGTACTTAATTTCTGAGGACAGCACTTCAAGCACCTGGTAAGAACCCTGTATATATTTTCATTAAAATATTCACTTTCTGTTATTGTCTATATTTCTGCAATTAGATACTAATACAGTTGGTCTCAATCTTGTTCAAAAAATGACACGGAATTTGTCAAATTAAATACTTCGTAGTTCTAGCAGAGACGTTGCAACTTCATGAGCCCGAAAAAGCATCTAAGCGGGTTGCATTGGTCATGCGCACGCACGCACCTCCAATGACGATTTAACAAAAAGTAATCCGACTTGCATGAAGTCGCATTTTGACCAATCCTGTGAAGTAAAATTAGTTTGACACCCCTGTACTACAGATTATTCTATATAAATTTAAGGAGTTTTATTGTAAATTTTATTATATATATATTATATATATATATTACATTAAGTTTATTTGGTTAGGCAATAAGAGTTCCAATTATACATTGTAGAATTAGGGGATAGTTGACAGTGATGAGCCATCACTGCTTAATACATTTTGGAGAAGCACTCTAAAAACACGCTCAACAGCCTAAAATGTTATTTTATTGACTACTGACTCAGTACCTTATTGTCAAGTCATAAAAGGGATGCTCTGGTTTTGGGAAAATTGGCTTTCTGTCAAGCTTACCCAGATTCAGATGAGAAGGTCAATAACAATTGAATCCCTGTGTGTCCAGTATCGAGATAGCGAGGCACTGTATGCTAACTGTGTTAGCTCAATGTGAGGCAGCAGAGGGGATCAACTAGCCTAGCTCCTGTGAAGTTTCCCAAAACACTGGAGAATCCCTTTAATGGATTACAAGGCAGCATGACAACGACCGCAGATTTATTCACACTCACTTTGTCATTAAAATCTGTAGTGCAACTGCAGAGACTGGGGCACACATGCAGACATGCCGAAAGTGCCGGGAGAGTTGTACCTTGTCAAAGTCTGACTTGGACCTTCCCATTGGTTTGGTAAAGTCGTTGCGAAGGCGATCTCTCGGTTGAGCGTTGAAGGGCAGGCCTGAAGGGGGCGGCGGTG
>OMKR01110354.1:3580-16728 GCA_900302355.1 Cyttopsis rosea | reverse complement strand
CGCCTCACCCGAAGCCCGGCCCAAGCCAACGGACGAAGCATGGGAGCCTGCATGGCTCTGAACCGAGCTCTCTGGCTGGGCCTGACTAGACTCCAGGACCAGGACAAGGTGACCCGCGGAGCAAGCAGGCCCACGATCGATCCGGCGCGCGGCAGGGCGGCACTATCTCAATGTGCAGCGGCACGGAGCACATGCACGACGAGCCGGTGGGTTCAAAGAACCGTCACCAAGGGCTAGATCCTAGATCTGGGAATGAACAAGCATCTGATGAAAATGAGGTTCCAGATGTTGACCATGCGTCAGCTGGTGAATTTTATTCGACCAAGCGGCTGGTTTGTGAAGTTAGATCTGAAGGATCTAACTACTTCCTGTACTTCCCCGTACAGGAAGTACCGACATTTTGCTTTCCAAGGGAGAGCATACGATTTCCTCACACTTCACGAAATGCGCAGAGGCGGCGATAGCGTTGCTACGCCAGCAGGGGGTGAGAGTGTACAACTATCTGGACGACTGGCTTCTTTGCAGCCATTCTCAGGAGGGAGCCAGACAAGTGGCCAGCTTAACCCTTTCTCACCTGTGGAGTCTGGGCTTCGCCATCAATATGGAGAAAAGTGTTCCCGAGCCAACATACCCCCTTTCTAGGCATGGAGTTGGACTCAGTCTCCATGATGGTCCGCCTGGCCCCGGCCAGGCCATCAGGTCGTGTGCATCACATTTCGGACCCGGACGGTCAGTGACATCACTCTTGTGTCAAAAACTTTTGGGTATGATGGCATCAGCAGGCGTGGCCACATAAATGTGTTGTAGCTGAACACGGTGTTACTGGCTCGCCAGCCCTCAAGGGCTCCTGGTGAGCTCGGACAACACGTCAGCAATAGCTTACATCAATCGCCGGGGCGGCCGTCTGCTGTTGTTTGCGGAGCAGAACATTCCTTTCCCTCCAGGTGGTCCACATCCCGGGCAGCCGCAACCGAGGGGCGGACCTGCTCTCTAGGGGGAATCTGGAGATCTGGAGGTAGTTCAGCCAGGCGGAGGTGGACCTGTTTGCGTCACAGGAAACCGCGCAGTGCCCATTGTGGTTCTCCCTAGGGGGAGACCAGCCACCGCTGAGTGTGGACGCGTTGGCTCACCCATGGCCGGCAGCGCTGCTCTACGCTTTTCCCCTGGTGGCGCTCATTCAGCCGCTGTTGAACAGTGTGGGAGGACAACCTGTGGCTGCGGCTGGTGACCCCTTATTGACCCTTGAGTGTGGGTCCCTTGTGGGAGCTCCCACTTTGACGAGACCTGCTCACGCAGGAGCACGGAACGATTTGGCACCCGCATACGGACCTGTGGCGCTTTCGGGCCTAGTACCTGAGAGGGAGAGGCTCCTAACTTCGGGCCTCTCAGATGCGGGGGTTGCCACCATACAGAGCACCAGGGTGCCCTCCACGCGCTCACAGTATACACTGAGGTGGCGTATTTTTGCCCAATCGTTTGAGGAGCGAGGACACGACCCCTCCAATTGCCCCATAGGGCCAATATTGGAGTTCCTGCAGGAACTTTTCACGGAGGGGAAGGCGGCCGCTATCTGGCAGCAATTTCACGTGGGCTTGGACGGCTTTACAGCAGGCAGTCAGCCACTGGCGTCACGTGTCCCTGGTCCCGACCTATTGGTAGTCTTGCGGGCTCTGTCAGGGCCCCCATTTGAACCTCTGCACACTGCAGATAGTTTCTCTGAAAAGGGCCTTGCTGCTGGCGCTCGCCTCGGCAAAGCGGGTAGGCGAGCGGCAGGCATTGTCAGTCCACCCATCCTGCATGCAGTTTGCGGTGATAGAGTGATCTTGCATCCTAACGCTTCTTTCACTCCGAAGGTCATTACCACTCCATTACAGAGTCAGGTCATTGAGTTGGAGGCCTTCTCTCCACCTCCTTTTCAGGCGGAGGAGCAGGAAAGGCTTAACACCCTGTGCCTTGCATACACAACCTAGACAATTTTCTGCAAACTACATATAGTACCTTTAATTACCATTTATATTACTTTTACGTTTCTTCTGGTGTTGAGAAATTATTCTCTTAATGTGGAAGGCTGTTCACGTATTGGAGATCTGAGTTTAATTCTAACGACAAAGAGCCTGAGCATCATCTTTGGGAATCTCACGATTCGATTTTGATTCTTGGGGTCACGATTCAATTTAAAATCGATTCTCGATTCATCACGATTTTTGATTAGATTCGATAATTTTCCCATATGACTAGAGTAGACAG
This sequence comes from Cyttopsis rosea, assembly GCA_900302355.1. Classification (NCBI taxonomy): domain Eukaryota; kingdom Metazoa; phylum Chordata; class Actinopteri; order Zeiformes; family Parazenidae; genus Cyttopsis; species Cyttopsis rosea. The sequence continues at coordinate 14,481 of OMKR01110354.1, read as the reverse complement.
TGTAATACATCCCAATCCCAAAAAACCTTATAACCTTATAACCTTATAATTGGATTTACTTATACTTCGCCTTTAGTTATGAAAATAACAAGTATTTCAAGTATATCAAAATATACTTCTCAGGTTTTTAGAGCATGAACCCTCTTAACACATACTGCAGATGCAACAGTTGACTGTGTCTTGGTACTGAGCGCCATGTAATGACCATGTAACTGGCAGTTTAGTCCTCTGAAAGAATTTGAAAACAGCAATGGAGCCCTGGTACAAATGGCGATATTAAACCAAAAAAAAACAATGTTGCATAGATAAAAGTGGCAGCAGCATTTTTCATCCAGAATTCCTCAGCAACTTCAAATGAACAAATGAAATCAAACAAGGACTGCTACATTTAGCTCCAAAGTGCTGTAATCAGATCAAAACAAGAACTGTATTATATTTTGCTGCAAAGTGCTGTAGTCAGTGGTTGACTTTTAAAATGTGGACTGTGGAGTGTCCTTTACTGTCCATCACTGGCTGGAATGTCTAGGTTATTTTGTAGAAATAGAAGCTGGTCGGCGCATTGTCCATTGCAGTATTCTCAGAAACCACGGGTAGCAGTAGAGAGAAAGTACCGTGTGAAGCAGGAAGTAGTAAACGAAGAAGATCGCTAAACAGCAAACATGGCCGCACGCACAGCATCGGAGCTGGTTCATGCCGAGGAGGAATTGCTGTTCATGGTGGTTAAACCGACAAAAGCGCCGAAAAGGGTCTGTCCTGCTCAGCATTTTATTACAGAGGACTACTGACTGAACTATGGAACGGAGTCACAATGTGTAATTTTCCGGCGCGATGCAACGCACGTTGAAGTTCCAGATGTAATGTAAAACAAAAATGTTTGGGGAAAAAAATTGCACATGCCCGAAATTTGGCATTAAAGGCAACGCCGCCGCCAAACTATCTTTTTGCGGTGTTACTGCACAAGCCGGGGCGGAGCGGTGCACCAGACGAGGTTGGATGGACTCAGCTCTCTCTGCCCACTGTGGGCTGTGCTCTGCGGTGAGGTAGCTGCTACGTCATCTGCGCCAAATCATTCCCTGTGCGGACTCCTCCAAGTGCATAATAAAGAATAAAAAAAAGAAAATAATAATCATAATTACAATAATAATAAAAACAAAAACAAAAACAAAAAATGCTTTTACCCAATCACACCGGAAACATGACACCCGGACATACCACCCCTTTTACGGCGCGTTCATGACGGACTGATGAATTAGACCTAGTCCTGTTAAAACAACCACACTGATCAGTATTTGGCAACGTCCATTATTAGACTAAGTGAAGCTAATGGGCTTTTCCACACACAATCCAATCAGGGTGAAGTAGAAAGACATTTGATCCCAAAAGAAAATGTCTTCCTCACTGCCATCAGCTACAACGTAGCTTCCATAGCATGTCATGACATTCTATTCTGTCCCAGGAAAAACCCCATGCACAGCACTAGGAATGTTTTTGCAATATAAACAAACAATATAACAAATAACTCACTGGAATGTATTCCAGACCATCCGTGGTGGCCTGTGGGATTCAGGTGTCTAATGCCGAAGAGACTGGGACAAATAGAGTCGAGGATTGCGAACCACATGCTCTTAAGCTGCCCGCACAGGGAAACGTGGGTCAAATGGAACCGGGAGACAAAACAAAGACGAGAGCGGCCGTAAATGAAAGAAAGAACGAGGGGCAAACAGTCATAGACGGAGAGACACGCACAGCATAACACTTCAGATCGACTTTCGCTTTTGAATTCCGTGCAGTTCTCAGCGGTGCTGTCGGAAGCCGGCTCCCCGGGGAAGGCGAGATAACAGAGATACAGAGAGAGGGAGGGAGGGAGGGGATTAAGGGAGATGGAAGAGGTGAGAACAAGAGTTTTTCTCCTTTGTGAGTCAGAAAGAAAAGTGAGAGAACACATTTCTCCCACAATTGGAATCTGACGTCCGATTGGCTCGAACAGAGAAAGGCTTTGGTCTGGGGCGTGTAGGCAGAGGACCTTTCACAGGAGCCGGGTACGCCGGGTAATTCGTAAATCAGGATGAGAGGGCCGCACAGGGCTCAAATGTTTCTCCTGAGCTAATGCTGACACGCTAATAGCCTTCCACAAGGCTCGCTGTTGAAGCAGAACGCTCTTCAGTTGTCCTGAGGCACGAAAAATAAAATAAAATCGTTGAAGCACTGGGAGGGCAGTCATCATCATGAAATAATAGTTGATTGTCTTTTTTTGTTCGTTCATGGTAAAATCCTGGTACAATTTGGAATAAATCTACTTATTGCAGAAGAGCTATTAATTGGTATGGACGCGACCTCTCAAAGATCACTGTGTGAGGGTGGTGTTGTGAAATACTGGGTTAATCCCAATTTCCCTCTGGAATCTGCCCATGGCCAAAAAATCCAAAATTGTTGAGGACTGTGGTGAGGCCTATTTTTGGAGTTTTCCATCCAACACAATAGGACGTCATCACATTCCACAAAAATAACCTGTGTGCTTCTTGAAAACAGGCTCCCTGCATAACGGCTCATTTACAGCGAGGCCTTGCTAACAAACTCAGTGTCATCTTGTGTGATAGAACTGGAGAGCATGTCTTAATTACCTGCACCCAAATAGTCACACGCATCCAAATAACCATCAGTCATTCAATCACATTTGCATAAATTGCATAAGCCTGAATCTTTCGCGAATGGAACGGCCACATTGTCCGCATGATGCTACAATAGCTGTCGGTAACATTCTTAGATAAGACAATTCATATTGTAAAGTGTGGCACGTCCCTAACAATTCCCCTTTTCTACCACTAGGTTCTGCGGTAGCTGTGTGCATGGATTTAAAACGATTTTTAAGTACAGTAGCTAGAAATGCGGCACAATTGTTAAATGGCATGTGGACCTAAATACCGTTTGGAACCGCTAGTCAACAGAACCTCTGCAAGCCAGGGCTCCAGACTAACTCTTTTCACCACCGTCCCGTCCCGGAACCATCCCAAATGAATGTAAACCGTCCCAAATTCAAAATGTTGTTTCTTTACTTTGTTATTATCATCTATAGTATATTCGTTTTATAATTACTTTGCTCCATTCAAAGAAATAGGCTTAGAACAAAACTGAATGAAGAAAACCTGCTCACTGATTAAAGAAATGAAATAAATTATTTCGAACATGCTTTTATTGAACAAATTGCACATGAATACCCAACCAATTAAACAGAACATTAATTTAAATAAGACATATATGAAATGAAGGTTTAATTTCGCCAGCTCCCTTTAAAATGTTTTCTTCTAAACTCAACAAAAACATCAAAATATCTAGGGGGGAAAACGACACAAATTTAACTTTTTCGAGTTCCTATGAACGCAGCACCACTTCCTGCTTTTTGAACACTTTCAACCGCAGAGCCGTGCGTCCCTGTCCGCGTCTTCGAACAGAGAACGAGTCCACGATCGCGGATGGCGTTGCTCTCTCGGACGGATTAAAAAATAATTAAATGATTTTCCTTATTCATCGCGTATCAGACAGTCTTTTGCCACGTGTCCCGGGAAAGACCTCTGTTCGTCCCAAACACATTTTCTATCGTCCCCGGGGCGACGGGACGGCGTTAGTCCCGAGCCCTGCTGCAAGCTATTGGCAAAGTAGCCTTCAGACACCAGATATAAGTGCATCAAGACAAATCCATGACACCGTGGCTCCAGATTCTAAATCAGATTTATGCGAAGTCTAACTGCTCCTGGCACTTCCTAGGAGTAACTAGTGTGCTAGTGATGCAAGACCCACGGATGATTCGTTCGCAGCGAACGATTTGCGAGTCACGCATGCGCCTCAAGTGTCCAACAAGCTCAGTGAGTGGGCGAGAGAGCGAGTGAGTGAATCTTCTATTGGCAAAAATAAGCACTGAGGATTGAATTAATGTGAAAAGAAAGTCAAGGCGTTTGGCATCATTCATATTGAATGTGACTGATTTCCACTTTGCATTGCACAAAAATAAAGAATCAAATTTTATTCTAACAGAATAAAATGATTCTTGTGAGAGTCCGAAAATGTGATGAATCTTTTTACCAAGTCACTCCTAAAGAGCCGAATCTCCATTAAGAGACCAACTTTTCATCCGCCTGGTAAAAGAAATATCGAAGCCGTTTGGTGATGGTGACATCACAAGCAGCCGTTGCTTAGAAAATCGGTATGTGGGTGAATGTTGTCATCCTGAATTCACTTTGTGTGCACAGACAGCCCTGTGGTTGTGGAGATGTAAAGGTGAACTTGATTGCGTATATGTGCATATCTTTCCTACCCCTACTTCATAAATCTGTATTATTTAGTAGGAAAAAAAACCCGCTCAACTCGGACACTTGAAACATTTGTCAAAATAAGATTAACAACGCTCGCCTTTTCATGTGCTTTGATTGTGACATTTTTCTAAACTTTACTTTACTGCCACACTTTGTTATGATAGCCATCTAATGGATTTATGTGTTCGGTCCCAAGGTTTGTTTAAATGACGAGGCTGAAGTGGCTGGTGAAAAATGTCCGTGAGCCCTTGACAAATATCTGGCACCGGCTGAGACGCGATGTGAGGGAGCAGTTTCTCCTCCCGCGCTGGCGTGTTTATTCTCAAGCCTTAGAATTTGTTTGTTTCCCTGAGCCCTTAGCGTGGGGGGAATACTTCCTTTCGGTGAATTGTAAACCTCGGAGAAAAGCCCTGACAATGAGATGGCGGTTTATCTTGTAATACAGAAAACAAATAATGCCCTCGAAACACACACGTCTACGTTAAATATTTTTCCTCCCGGTTCCATTACCGGATATACAACTGAGGCGGCTTCTGGACTTGACAGGTATTCACTAGATTATGCAATAAACTAGCTAATATAATACACTACACAATACACAGAGCAGCAGCCTGCACGCTGCCGACCAAGTTCGTGGAGCACGATAAGCGATCGCCTCAGCTGCTGAATGTTACATAATTGCTTAAACTATCTACAGTAGTGCGCTGATTAAAGATGCTATTCTGACACACTCCTTCTCTCTCTCTCTCTCTCTCATTCCTTTACATATCCCTCCCTCTCTCTCTCTCCTCCTCGGCCAGACACACACAGAGGTGCTGTGAAAGAGGAAGAGGCTGCATTCCTCCTGTTTATCTAGTCATCTGATCTGGCTGGCGAGTCATGTGTTGGGGCTGAGCAGCGTGCTTTTGGCGAACCCTCCCGCTCCTCCTCCGCCCTGCCGGCTTTTCAACCCCTCTCTTTGTCTGATTCAACGCTGCTCTGTCTGTCCATTCAGAGACCTGGGGTTTGTAAAGCGGTTGGACGCAGAACGACTCGCTCTCCCACTTCAGACTGCGCTGCACCAGGCAACTTATTTAAGTGTAGCACTTCAGTAGAGATAGGCGATGTTGGCAAAATAATTGAAATGAAATATGTTTTGAGGAATACCTCGATATCGATAATGTGCCGCTATTTTGGGGATGGCTATTGGTGCTTTCATTGGATATTTACACACAATAAATATTTGCGATACAATCATTAGCAATGTGGAGGCAATGATTAGAACAGCTAGAACTGTCTATGAATTTACAAGAATTGCATTACTTTGCTGTAATGGAGACTTAAAGGCAACCTTTAACCATGACCCGAGCCATAACGGTTGCCCGGTCGCCCGGCGGAATTTGGACCATGGGTCGACCATCTCGTGCATTGTCAACCACTTTCATATGTAAAAGAAAGTTTAGAAAATTCCACCAATGAAACTGGAGGCACATAGTTTTACTCCATCAAGAATGGTGAAACAACGGAGAATACTGCAATATGGAAGTTAGGCAACCATTGTGTCAGTCTTGGCAACCAAAAGCTGATGCAAGATTGCCAACTAGGCAAGCACTTCTAAAAGTAAGTGTCGGGCCAGCTATTACGATAACGAAGATCCGTGACGAAATCTAGTCGCATATCACAATATCAATATTATATCGCCGGCCCTATCCTAGGCCACTGCTCACTCTATTCTAAATTGGTCTGCTTATTGCAAACTTGGAATTTCCTAATTTTCCTAAATAGCTGCTACTATTGTTTGCGTTTAGATAGAGAAGTTGTAAATAGGTTAAAAGGAAATTATGAATTCAGCTGGGTTATAACCTCATCTTCTTTACTTCCTTTACTCCTTTCCCAAACACTGACAATGGTCTGAGCAGCAGTGCCATTGTCCCTGATCCCAGGTACAGTACGGCTTTGTGTTACAGTCAGAAAGGGATTTGTCAGTGTTTTGTGAAGCCCTATTCTCTCTGTTATCTGACTGGCTGGGTAATTATAGCTATATCCATGAGAGGATGGTACAAAGTCACGTTTCGCATTCTGGAACGAAGGTCGACAGTTTAATTGGAAGTGCGAATTGCGTTCACATGTGTGCCCATTGTGGATTGAGCCACGGGTAAAGCCAAGGTACAGCCGTGTGCATGTGTGCATTTAACTAGGGAAGGCAGGGGGAGTAACAGGATGAATTAGAAAGATCAGCGGCGGGTAATAGCTTTCCTGCTCGGATCTCATGTATTTTTAGAGTTAACGTGTGTATCCTAGGAGCCGTTATCATCTTTTCTGCGTTGTTTTCACTACTTGTGGGCAAATTAGCTGAGCAAAATTTTCCCAAATGTTTGCTAAGAAAGAGCAAATATTGACTTGACGACTGCACCATCCATCTGTTGGTGTGAGAGTAAATTGTTCTGTCTCTTTTCTCGTCTTACTCTCACTTTCTATACATTTAAATTTCCTTCTCTATGTGTTGTTTCACCATCTCTCTCTCTCCCCCTTGGTTCCATCTCTTCTTCTAAGGTTGTGGCTGGGATCTGCAGAGGGTACATCAGCCATTGTGTTCTCCCTCCAGCACCCTCCTTGTAGGCGCTTAAACGTTTGGCCCATTGTACTGCATTTAAGCACAGTGAGAAGCTGCAGCAGAGCAGTGAGTTTTCTCAATTTGGTGAGTTTGTGTTATGAACAATTATAAATGATGGGAACCTACATTTTAATAAGGCCTGGGTTGAAAAATGGCAAATCTATCTTTTAATTGCTTGCACCAAGCACATTGTGTGCTAGTTACAGGACCTTATAAATGTAGTCTGTCTATTCAGTCATATTAGGGGACTCATCAACTGTCCTAAATGGTATATACACATTCAATTCATTCCTCAAAACTCAGCAAGGTTCCACGTTTCGGCAACTATTCATCCTTCATCAAGTGTTTGTAAAAACCAACACACACTCTCCTCGTTTACAAGAGGATAAGAATAACATTCTAGCATTTACCCTAAACCTATGTCTGCCTATACCACATACTAATACTACATAAGTATTTTTTATGCCTCAATCTGGAATGAATGAGAATATATATAATTGTAACTGTTATGAACCTCAAAAATAGTATTAGCTACTTTGTTTTATTCAAAGTTTAAGAAAAAAAACACTGTAAATGAAAACAAAAAAGGTTCAAACTAAGTTTTAGAATTAAGAACTTTAATTAACTATTTATTTGGTTTGCAGGAGGGTTGGTGCCATGTGGCATCATATGGATGTAATATCACCATTGTGATACCAGGCATATATCATAATTTGGTTATAATGCAATATTGTAATTGCTATATTTAGAGAGGAATAGAGGAGGAATAGATTAAATAACAGTTGGTTGACATTGTGTTGTCAACATGTCACTGTTTTGAAGAAGTTAGATCAACTTCTACCTAAACCTACAGTAGGGCTGGGTATATTTATGATATTGACCAAATTGCATTGGTGGTATTGAAACATTCTGTACAATGTGATAGCAAGTTTTGACACCTAAGTGATTGATGTGTTCAGTGTGAATGAGCCAAAAATAAAGTAAAGGTTTGTACGGGAAGTGTAAATGTGTAATGTTGTTTTCTCGTTTGATGAAAGGGATTGTGGAACGCTAGGCAGACGTTTTTATTTCAAAGCAATATATGATCTTTAACTCAGTATTTACAATCTAAAAAAATATAGTATCTCTTCAGAACTGGTGTCAAGCAAAGTACTATTATTGATGTGGGTACTGAACATATTTTGACACTACGCAACCATACTTTAAATGCAACTTTCTACACAACATGACTATTAGTGCTTCAGAATCATGTTCCTACTGTAGTTGTTTCGTTTCACCTACCACTATATTTGTCCCAATTCGGAGAAGCCGACAAAAGCACTGCTAAAGAGATGCTGATGCCACATCTGAAAGAATAAAAAGAACATATATCAAACCCAAAAGAAACATATATACGTGCCAACCTAGCGCACACCTTTCCATCTCTGCCGAGAAGCACTTATTTCACACTTCAATAGTTCTGATACAAGGGAGGAGTAGGGAACCGTTCATGGCCAGACCATGATACTTCTGAAGCGAGAAATGTTCTGTTTCTGTCTGTTCCAAAGACTGGGACTCAAGTGACATTTTTTCAGTTAAATTTTTTACGTCATGTTTTTACCTAAGATTTGCTGATCAATATGATCTCCAAATGACACTGAGGGCAAAATGACTCTACTCTAATGACTACTATTCAGGGTTTCTCTCGGCAACAAAATGAAATAAAGATCTTCTGAAACATGTGGTTTTGATATCTGCTGTTTATGTGTTCTTGTTAGAGCTCTGCTTTTGCCAAACAATAAATTTTGATGAGACGAACAAAACGTTGTTGGCTTTCTGTAATTTGTTCCTTTACTTATTTACTTTTTGCCTACACTTCTCTTTTCCAGCGTGTCGCAACAAGGAGACATTGAGGAAATGTCGTTGTAGTCAAATCGAGCGCTCATAAAACATCCAACGAAAATACAAATTAGGCTGCGATGAAGTGACAGCCTTCATGCTACACAAGACGCATTGCTCCATTAGGGGTGGCAGCGTTCGGCCTTTCAGCCCCGCTGCAGTTCTTTTGCGGCTTGGCACGAGTGAGCGCACAGTAGCAGCTGGGCAGCGCACGTATCGATGAATGATGTCTGGGAGATTGAATAAGGAATTTAGCCCCCCCACCCCCTTTCATCACTCAGCACAAATCCAAGAAAATGGCCGTCATGTCCCCACTCCAGACATAACAAGTCGCCTGAGTTGTGTAGCACTTAAATTTAAAGATAATAAAGGTTTGCACAGTGAGAGAAAATGTCATGTAATTTCCTTTTTGATGAAAGGAACTTTTTCATCGAGGCAGATGTGTTTTTATTTAAAAAAAACATTATATGACTTGTAACTCACTATTTCCAATCTAAGAAAAAGGGTACGAAAAAAGTATTGTTTTGGAACCGGCATCAAGCAAGGTACTGATATCGGTACTGGTACTGACATTTTTGAGCATTAAATTAAATGCAACTTCTATTCATACTTAATAATAAAAAAATAACTGTCATGAACAGCTCTAGATGTACAACTCACCTGAATTGTGGAACACCTGCTATAAGATGTTGTTTTTTAATATAATATCCTGTGGATCTACATACTGTATAGACAGAGCTCGAGCTTTAAGCTCCGGTTTAAGAAAGGAAACCTAATACGGTAAAATAGACATTTTTATTTTTTATAGACTTTTTTCCCCAGGTACTTATTAGCTGTGAGCGAGTACAGAGAGACGGCTTATGCGTCTAGTGTCATATTAGTCAGTGTCAGCAAGTGACTAAGACTTACCAGTTCAGCATCAAGTTGCTTCAGTGGGGGAAAATCATGTCTGTTTTTGCCTGTAGAGACAAAAAAGGACATAAAATGTTGGACATTTTTTAATAAATCAGAGGAAGCATGAAACTCCACGATTTTTGGCCGATGCTTTTAAACCCAGAGTGTTATAAAGTAGGCTTGGTAACTGTCTTCGGATAGAGGAAAACACACAGAGAGAACATACCACAGCACCATTTCACTGCTGCCAAGGAAAACCCAGAGTAAATTACAGCGCAATATTGGAAGAACGCTTCACCTCGAGTCTAAGCCTTTCAGGCTTGAGCGGCAAAGACAAATATTGGTACTTTGTAACGTAACGCGGTTTTAAACTGTAGAACAGAGCTCCACATAAATGTAATATCACAATACACTAGCATCTCTTAGTACTTCTGCCAAGGATCTCTCAGTCATGGATCCATTGTTTTTGGCCTTATATGTCCATAAGACGGATACCTGACACCTATAAGCAGAAGTTACTGATTCAAATGTGAAGATAATAATAATGACCCTCATAAACTAGAGGAACAACCCCTCTAGTTTATTGTCCATTGCCATTTGTACATTGTCCACATTGTTTTTCTGTTCGTTTTTAGGTTCATATGTATTGTTTATCATTTGGTTTATTGTATATTGCTATATTCTATTTTTTATTGTAAATTTTTTGGTTTATTGTATTTTGACATTTTTTCCAGCTAAATGCTTAGGTTTATTGCACATTGCCATTATTTTCTATTTTTTTATTTTCTATTACTTTATTATTATTGCCTATTTTTGATGTTAGCTGCTGTGACACCACAATTTCCCTCCGGCGATGAATAAAGTATCTATCTATCTATCTATCTATCTATTATCTATCTATCTATCTATCTATCTATCTATCTATCTATCGTCTATCTATCTATCTATCTATCTATCTATCTATCTATCTATCTATCTATCTATCTATCTATCTATCTATCTATCTATCTATCGTCTATCTATCTATCTATCTATCTATCTATCTATCTATCTATCTATCTATCTATCTATCTATCTATCTATCTATCTATTGTACCTCTCTATCTATCTATCTATCTATCTATCTATCTATCTATCTATCTATCTATCTATCTATCTATCCATCTCTATGAGAAAACTGCTATCTGATCTGATCTGATCTGACCCCTGAACCGGCCATCTCACATCCC
>OMKR01110352.1:0-15819 GCA_900302355.1 Cyttopsis rosea | reverse complement strand
AGAGTTAACCATAATGCAGACCCCCCCGCCTCTGCGTTTACCTGACTCCGTAGTTCTGTCGTGCCGGTGGATGGAAAATCCAGCCGGAGTCACTGCCGCGTCAGGTACCGCGGGATCCAGCCAGGTCTCCGTGAATGCCAGCACACAGCAGTTCGCGATGTCCCGCTGGAGGTTAATCCGTGCGTGTAGATCGTCCATTTTATTATCCAGAGATTGAACATTAGCCAGTAAAAAAGGTCGGTAGCGGCGGATTGTGGTATCTCGTCCGAGATCTGCATAGAATTCCGGCATGTTTGCCTCTTCTCTTCCTCCTCCGTCGGCGTATTGGTAAACACAGGACGACGCAGGACGAAGGGATCGCAGCACGTGCTCCGGTGATTATCGCCGTAAAAAAGTCAGAATTGAGTGTCGAACGAATGAACAACGAACGAATTTCTAAGAGCGCTTGTCGTTCATACTGCAAGAGTGACAGTGCAGTACGTGCAAAAATAAGAACAAACAACACAAAACTAACAAAACTACGAGTTGCTGACGGAGCTCTGCCTAGTACGACCATCTTGCGGCGCACCCGGAAGTGAGATCCCAAGTCTTGTTAAGACCAACACAAATCCAGCTACACTCACTTTAAACAACAATCAAGTCCTTCGTGGGTCGGTGAAAACTTCAAAAGCGGGAAAAATACACGACGCATAAGTTAACGTTATAAAAATGTACAAGAGAGGAATAAGAAAATGCAATGCTTCCATTGGCTACTAGAACAGACTTATTTTGTAAATACAAATGCAGCGTAAACTTAACAAACAAAGAATGATGTAGATTTAAAACACATGTAGTAATTTGGATCCAAATGATATGAGTGAGGTCCAGCCTGCAGAAAAATGGCCGGAGGCTACTTTTGAAGTCCAGGTGACGGAGGCAGAGTTTTGGGGACCTCCTCTTTCAAGATGCCGGAGGGGCAGAATTTGGGTGTCCGTCTTAACCAACAGCTTTTTGGGGAGGTTAGGGAGGTTTAAATGATTAAATATGCAGAAGAGTCAGAAATCCATACCCATTAAGTTAAATGATTAATAATACTTTTAAACATTACTTCTGGATAATGAGGTTTACATACATACATGAAAAAGAATAAACCTGTATTTAATAAATATTCAATTCTCAAACCACTCTCACTAGTTATTAACAAGGTGATTTCTAAGTTTAAGCTTACCAAAATTATATGTTAATAATACATACAAGAATAGTAATACTAGTAATAATATAATAATAAGAAGTAATAATAAAGTAATAATAAAGATCATAAGCAGACATGTAGAACTTAATTTATCACATTGAAGCCAGAGGCGGGGAACAATGAATGCAGCATTGTCAGACAAAACAAACTCAATGGTTTATAATTTTTAATTTTAAAAATAAACATAATTCCTGGCACCATATATTATTCAGAATTTTAAGACTCATAGGTAAAGAAAAGTATAAAACACATTTATATTAATTTATGTAACTTGGGTGACGCTAATCTGATGGTGCTCTGAATCAATTCAATTGTCATAAACCCGCCTGGAGGAGAAGGTTATTTTGGTTACAAATTGATCTACATGTTAATTCAATTTAAATCTGAACTTTAACTTAAACACAAGACAACAAAAATAACTGTAATCTGTTAAGCAGGCAAATCACACAAGAGAGACAAAAGATCTCCGCCAGCGTTTGGGTTTGAATCTCTCCGGGGGTCAATGCTTTCCCCCCGGTGAGTCCTGGGAGGGGTGCTGTAAAGCACAGGATCCAGCGGCTCCAATGATCAGAGCATCCTGTTGTCAGCGGTCTGATCGAGTGGTTAGAGAAAACAGTTTCAACATTCCAATTGTCTGCTGAAAGATTAGGTCACAGTCACATCACTTTCAAGAGCCCTTTATTGCCGACAAGTTTAGCAGATTTTGCTGATATAGTGATATTCTGTCTGAAGTGGGTCAATTTCATTAAGAACCACAGTCACACAAAGAAAGTGAAGAGGGTTGAAGGAGTGAAAACTGATTGCATCTTAAAAATAATGCTAACATTCCATGACTGGTTCTCCACTTAACTTCTAGCATGATCCTTCCTTTTTTTAAGTCTTTAAGTTGAAAGGATATTGAACGTTTCCAGTTACATTCTGCCCTCCTCCGTTGATCGAGCTATTCTGAAGAAGTTCAAAAACCTGACCACAAAGTCACTTACCACAACTGCATTAATCCACAGAACAAAGTACACAAGGGGAGGGGAGTAAAGAAGGGCAATGGCTATGATAATATGAAGACATTGTTTTTTATGGGTTTGGACAACAAGCCGTCCTCTGCTGGAGCAGTCCAGGTGTTATGAAAGAAGGTGAGTTCTCTCCAGGAAGACCTCTAGGATGGAGGAGAACCTCTGCAGGGAGACCAATGGCAGCTGAATGTACGGAGCTCAATTACGCCCCCTTGTCAGCTAGGCAGACTCCTACTTTCAAAGGCCTTTATAGTGCATTAAAATTATATTTATACACATAAGCATAGGACATATGCAGACATTGTATGCTGTGGCCTTCACCACACTGATGGCCACAAATCTAAATCTAAATCTAAATGTGAGAGCAATCAATTTGTAAGTAATCTCAATCATCTACAAGGTTTTCAAAGCTGTCAACGTCATATGATCACAAGATGGTTTATTGGATTTAATGTTTTTCAGCCTACTGGCTATATGTAGCAGTACATACTGTATGTAATTGCAACACATATCACATATTGAGTCAGAGACCAGATTGCTCTCAGTAAAAACCGGGTGTCAAACACGTACGCAAACCTTACTACTATAAACCGGTTCATTAGGACAAAATTTGAATTATGGTCACTTGATATTCGTGGCATGACTGCATGTCTTCATTCTGTTACTCAGTGAGCGAGGTTCATCATGTTGCTGTACATCATTACCCATGATGCCCAGATGATATTACGAGGATCACCATTGACAGCATGCCAGACTATTGGTGGCCTACACTTGCTGCAGAAGAACGTGCTTGGCCTTGAAGGGGACTTGATGGATCAATTTTGAGGCCTTGAATTTGATGATGCATGCAGAATGATATCATGCATGCTAGCATGTCAGAGCTTCCTAAAGATAAAGCAACATTCAAAGTATTGAGTAAGCCTTGGGAATCCTTTCACAAAGACTTTTTTCATCCATGGAGGACAACCCTGGTGCTTGTTAGCTCCCTCAGCAATTTGTCATGCCTATTTTTTCCGTTGATGTCAAGTTGAAGCTAAAGCAAGGCAATGAAGCTCATGACAGAGACTGATCCGGGTTGTACCCTGTTGTTGGTGGTAATTTAGTTTGAAGTTCAAAAATTGACAAATTTAGACGAAAGCTGCAAGTGGCTGGACACCCTGAGCTGAAATCGTACTTCAGGTCCAGTTAGGTCAAACTAATTAAAGAGGGCCCACAAATCTGCAGTAAATTTTTGGGCCGATTTTCCTGAAAGCAAAACCCAAAGCTTGCTTGACGGGGAGAGATGAAGGATGGCCAAACATATAAACGGAGGAATGTTGATTGGAGGCAAGTTGATGAATAACACATTCTCATTATGGTGGAACTGAAGATGACAACTTCGCAAGAAATTTGGATCACATGTAAATTATTTGCTAATTGTCTGTTAAAGCATTGACTGCATCAGTACATTCATGAATGTGGAATCCGTAAGTAATGTCAGCGCAAAATCTTCCCCGGAACTACTTGAGAGCGTACCATCTCCACCATTAAATCAAAGAAGAAGAAGAACAACTATTGTCAAAACACGCTCAACGCAGAAATTCCTGAAATGCCCGCAGAGGAGCCACCATCACTCTCGGCAAATCGCGACTCCAAGCGCATGAAATTGTCTCGAGCCGGCGAACGACCAGACGAGTCAGGTAAGAATTCTGAAGCCGACTACTCGCTAGCCACCAAATCTATTTCCTCTCACGCCACCATGTTTGTGCCTCTCCCCCCTCCCCTGTGGACCCCAACCAGGACATGTGTGTGTGTGTGTGTGTGTGTGGACTAACGGAGAGAGAAAGAGAGAGCTGTGTGAACACCGTTACAGGTTGATGTCCCGTCACATCACCTTTCTAAATGACATGCTAAATTGTGTTCATACTACAATACGGTGACCGCATTTCCAAACCCCCAAACCGGGACCCGTAAGTGTGCACGTTCGGCACTCTGATGGCGGGGAGGGGCGCAAGTTGTGCCCCGATCGCTCCGTCTCCATTACGAAAATCTAAAATCGTTTGGTCGTAATAGCCTATTCAAAACGATCAAAATAAAATAAAAGACGAAGGGCACTGGTTTCCAAATGGGAGAGGGAGCAGAGTGTGCGTGTGCACGTGGCAGCATGCGCTGCAGGTAGTTCGTTACCGAGAGCCAAGGCTCTTCATTCTTGTGTGTGTGTGTGTTGCCAATCTGCGTGTTGGCAAATGACATTCAATTTATGATGAATAACACGTGAAAATATGATACTCTACCTAAGTATGTTTTTGTTATTTTGTTAATATGTATATATATATATTTATGGTTTAATAGTTTCACAATAAAAATGAATAAAACAAGTAAAATAACTTGAAATATTTGAAATATAACCTCAACGTTTTATCAAAGTAATACCATCTGGACCAGTGCATGTGTGCCTTCGCTTTGTGCACCTGACGTGACAGTGGGTGCGCTCATTTTTAGCCAGGGCACCTCCCAGTGAGGGAGGTGCCCATTTAAGAGATAGCACAGGCTATCTCTTAAATGGAGGGGGAACATATGCCCGGCGGCAGGAGACGGTAACTTAAACAAACAGCTCGAGATAATGGTCTGTAACTTGGCAAAAGAAGGACGGCTCATCACCCAGTGAGACTCGGGTTCCCTTTGTTCCTACAAAAGAACCGGATCATTCGTTAACAACCCAACACTAGCTGCAGGAGATTCGCTGCAGGAGGACAGATCAGACTTTAATTGTGGTGAAAACCGGGACAATTAGGGAGTGAATGTTGAAAACCGGGGCATTTTAGTGTTTTACAGATATCTATTGGGACTTGCAGCTCGAACCGGGACAGTAAATACATACATTACATTACAAAATATATTACATTATTTACTTTTCAGCTGAGCGCTGTGAGGACAATCGGCAGAGAATGAGGCTGACCAGGTCATTGGAGCCACTCGAGGCCACAGGTAAATACTCATACTTTCATATTAACCCTTTCATCCAAGGTCTCCACTACAGACATATATTACAATTTTATTTAAAAATAACACATACACATTTGACATATTATATGAACAAGCCCCATGATCAGTGTATTGACTTATTGACTTCAATTCTTTAGAATTATGTTATGCAATGTATTGTTCTGTAGTGGACACATACATAGCTCCTTCAAATTTTGTTATTTTTTAATAAATGGTTGAGCAATGGCTGCCGTTGAGTATTCATCCCACAAGCAGCTTCTCACATTCCACAACAAATGAAACATCCACAAGTTCTCAATGATTAGCGGATATTTTAGTTCAACATTACATGTTGCTACTAGTGATGTGCATCTAATGTCAGACAACAATCTGACTTTTCAAGTAAACGCCGGGAGGAGAGTTGGCGTTGAATTCATGAAAAAAAGATAAAAATGGACCAGACAGAGGGAAGAACATTTCAGAAGAGCCCGGACAGCTCCACAAGAAGTCACAAATGTGGTTCAGTTTGATATACCAAAGATGGACTTTGGCTGCAGTTCCTGCAATGCTGTCATGTTCCCTTGATCCTTCAGTGCTTGTTGCAACTATGGAAGAATCCAGCTCAAGCCATTCATGGACCCCCCCTGCTATATTAAAGTCTCTATTTGACAGAAAAACTCAGCAGTCCAGGCAGTTCAAAACATCAGGCAATATAATGGCTTGGTGTCTATGGCTTCTAAGAATGTCACTGACAAGATAGTGGAGTTCAAAGGACATGGACCAAGGCCCTTCAAGATGAGTGGCCAGATGTACCACCAGACACCCTCAGCAGTCTTTCCTGACAGCGGAAAAACCCCAAAATTCTCTCAGATCTTTGTTCACACATGTAGCACACAACAGGAGAGAACGTGTCACCGTCCTTTGATTTGTCACCGTGTTACCGTGCTTGATTTAGGTGAGGGGCGGCACTTGAGTGGAGCATGCAGGAGGCAGGACATGACGGAGATGGCGGACGAGACTCATCTGCCACGACTCATCTGTAATTATTACTTTTTTTTGCATTGACACCACATGTATTTGGACATATCCACAATATAAACGAAAGATTTGAAAGGAAAAGCAGAAAAACAGTACGAAGCAGCTACACTACGTGCACGAAGATCCCACCGGAGAAAGAAAGTTGCAGCGTTTTGAATGTGTCCAGCAGCAGCGTGAGAAGGCCATGTGGAAGCACGAGAGACCGAGTGGGGAAATATTCTGACAACGTTATTTTCGCATGTACGCTCGAGTGTGTGTTACATCTGGTGAAACCCGGACTAACACATGGTTTCACGTTGGTGAGAACCGCGTTGGAAACTGGCCATTGTTCTTTGGTGGTATGCTACACCAAGCGAGTATAGAACAATATGCTGTCTCTTTGTTGTAGGACTGTCCACAATATGTGGCCTCGTGCGCGAAGTGACATCTGCTCTAAAGGACAACCTATTCAAGCTCTTCATTTACCTGCTGAAAGGGGAACAACTTCAGAAGACCCAAGATGGATTTGCAGAGCGAGGTTATCCTATGTGTGCAGGAGGGCACAATCACCGCGGTGATAGCCTGGATGGCAGGTTACACACAGAGGCTGCCTCGGAAATACTTGAGGGGGTCTTCTGCCTGCCTTAAAATATTATGGACGGAATTTAACTGTCCATATTTGATGGACTGAGATGGTGATCTCTTCTTTTATGGGCGGAAGTCAGGTTCAGGTAGTGATCCCCTCTCCCCTTTGCGTCTCATCTCCTGCCGCAGTTACATGGTGGCTCTGCCTCTGCCCACTTCTCGACCGAGCATGTCTGGGAGAAGGCCAGACAGACATGTTACTGGCCCTCCATGTTGAGGGACAGTAAGCACTGGTATGAGCAATGCACAGCCTGTCAAACATACAGGGTGCCGGTGCCAAGACAGAGGGTGGGTCCCTCGCATCCCACCCACTGCAGAGAGTGGCAATGGACATGTTGAAGTTGCCTGTGACAGACCAGGGTTGCCAGTTTCAAGCGGAGGTGATCCAGGGTCTGTGCCACCCTTTGGGAATTAAGAAAATGCGTACCCTCGCCTATAATCCCAAGTCAGAGGTGGAGCGTCATAACAGGACATTAATTGATCAGTTGGCCAAGATGCTGCTCTCTCATGGGAGTGAAAGGGACAGTTATTTAAAGCCTGTTGCGATTGCCTATAACACCTCTAAGCATGCCAGCACACAGCTTTCCCCTTTCTATCCTATCTATTGACAAGAAGCACGTGTTCAACCAGACGTGCTTATGCCCTCCCGCATCATTGATTCAAAGGGTTTTGGCTCTCATGCAGAGTTTGTTTTGTCCCTGGTGGGACGGCTGGAAGCGACCTTCGGAACAGTTTGGCTGAACTCTGCAGAGGCTCACGAGAGACAAAAACTCTTATGATGAGGGAGTTTGTCATCGTGCCTTAGAGGTGGGAGTGTTGGCTCAGTAACCCAACGGAGAGCCGCACAAAGCTGGTGCCTCATTGGACAGGCTACCATGTTCTGCGGGTTTTGGGCTCAGGTGGTGAGCCAGGATTGACTTACCGGATTGTGAATGCACTGGTTCCAGAGGACCGAGCGCAAGTGGTGCACCATGATAGACCGAAGCCATACACTTTGCCACTGCCTCCACCGCCTGTGTCGGGGGTGCCCATCCGCCTCCTGGCTCTTCCGTGACCTCCTCCCTCTCTGTCATGACTTCAGCCCCACAGTTCCCTGTCACAAGGGTCGAGGAGGGGTGGAGTGAGTGGCCAGTGAACGCTGGGTTTTGTTCTAAGTCGGCTGGGCCGAGCACTGTTTGGACCAGGACCGGGAGGGGTGTGTTACCTCCTTCACGATTCTGGGACTTTGTGTTGTCTTAAATGTTCTGATGGGCTTTGACGGTTTTGTGATGTTGTTTCCTGTGACTATTGTTCTGTGTTCAAGTGCATAATGGTTGTAGGTGTGTAAAATATGCTTTGTTAAGTAATATGATAGGGCATTGGTTAAATAGGATTTGTTCTCTGGTCTACCTATGCATACTGGTTGGTGTATTTGTTTACATTGTGAAACAAGGACATTTCTTATTGAGGGGAGCGCATATGTGACAGCCTTATGTCACTTTGTTATTTTGCTTGCACCAGGTTGGTTAGGTTTGTCCCTCAGGTGTTGCCGTAGGGTTGTACTCCTCGGGGTGACGTGAGCAGCGGTGTGTTCTGGGAGAGAGAGGAAAAAGGAGAAAATAAAGTGTTGAGGTGTTGATACTGAACTCCATCCCATGACTGTATCTAACTGAAATGATTCCCATCATTTATCATTCAGATGAACCCATACATTAATTATTGGTATTTTCAATAGATAGGGTAAA
Organism: Cyttopsis rosea; assembly: GCA_900302355.1. Classification (NCBI taxonomy): domain Eukaryota; kingdom Metazoa; phylum Chordata; class Actinopteri; order Zeiformes; family Parazenidae; genus Cyttopsis; species Cyttopsis rosea. Next base: position 7,228 of record OMKR01110352.1, on the reverse strand, counting down.
GAATATTTCCAGATTGATTGTAACTGCAAATTACTACTTGCAAACTACCATTCTGGAAGCCGCTGCATCCTTCTTTTTTTTCCAACCATTTATTTAAATATTTTTATTTAAATTATTAACTTGTGACATTATGCATTTAGCCAAGCTCCTTCAAATCGATTTGGATGCACATGAAACCTCTTCCGTCGCTGGAAAAATGCAGCCATCCTTCCAAACAAGCGGCATCAGAACATTCAGGCAGCGATCCAGTTCTTTTGGAACAGATATTCAGATCCAGTCCCTGCCAGTGAAACAAACAAAAAATGATCTCCTGTTTTTTAGTTTTTTAGGGAGTCCTTTTATTTACTCACCCCCAGCACGTTATTATTTATCAACAAGCAAACAAACATGGTAGACAGCCACGTGACAGAGATACAATACATAGTTGTGATTTAAGAACCGCATCAAGGATGCTTGATCGACTCAGGTGACTGGTCCAGTTGTTCCAATGGTTGCTCATGTATCTATCTTCATTTATCTATTCATTTGTTATTAATTATGAACTGAATGCAGATCACCAGAGCTGTAGCAAATGAATGAGAGAGCATATATTAAATCTCTCCTTCATTTCACAACGCCATAACAACTACAATAATAATAATAACAATAATAATAATAATAATGATAATAATAATAATAATAATAATAATAATAATAATAATAATAATAATAATAAATTAATGAATATATAAATACATAATAATAATAAATCATCTAAAAAGTGTGCCAAAAGTGGAGCCATTAAGTCAAATAGCATTTTCATAGCCTCGTCCATCTATGCAGAGGAAGAAGGACAAAAATTGACAAAAAGCATAAGCAAAAAGCATACACATTTTAAGATTTGTTTCGTACAATTTCACATAGAAATGCTATAAGGAAGTAAGGAAGTGTAATATATACCATCTCTCCAATATGTCCCCTATCTGTACATCAACTCCCATGTATAAGTCGTGACTCATTAAAATATACTTTTCCAACCTAAAGAGAACAAAAGTTTGATGTTAAAGTTTAGCTTTTTATCTACTCAACACAACTGGAATACCGAGCTAACCCCCAGAATATAGATTTTGAAATCCTATTACCGCAATCTCGGCTGGCTAATTTCAGTTAATTTTCCTCTCATCAGGCCTGGATGAGGGGCTTAAGCCAGGAGACGACTGCTGTTGGTTTGTAAGCCGTAAGTGTGTCTTATCCTGCAACTGGGACAATTGACTCCTGTGTGTTTGTTGGTAAAGAGACACATTGTTCTACACGCAGACAAACACTCCGCGCTGCCAACGCTCCCCTTTGTGCAAAATCCTCCACTAAGCTAAGATTCTATTATACACAGATTGAATAGAGAATGTGGCCCAAATCTTGCCAGAGGAGCGGCATATGTATTCCATGCCGCATGTCGCTTATGAATCCGTGATGGATGAAGAAGAATGAGAAGAATGAGAATCTTGACCCGGATAGTAATCATTAAAGGCAAGAATCAGACAAGAATGCGGTGGTGGTGGCGGCTACAGTAAGCCGAGCCTATTGAAAAAGGCGTCCCGAGGCAGGGGGCTTATCGGGAGTTTTACATTGCACATTGTACGCTGCACTGCCGTGAAGGTGAGTCCAAGTGCTGCTTATGCAAACGGTGGTCATTGACATCATCAACGGCAATGACATCAAGTTCATAAGGTCATTGAGCTCAAGTTTGAGTTTCAATGTTCATTTTTACAAAATCTCCATTTGCCAACAATTTATGGTTGTCCACTGTCAATTCTTAGCAATATTGTAAATCGAAGGCAAGGGAGAATAATGATGTAACATTGATCCTAAAATTTGGTTGAATTGGAAAATTGGTTGGACCCGATTGGTTAGATTTCTTAGACCCTGCCCCCACATCTCAGAGACACTGTGGGGTTGTTGAGTCGTGTCATGGCGGAGACTTAAGGAGAGCGCGCGTCTACAGAGTTAACGTCAGTTCAATTGACATGGGGTGTGTTCTACAGCCATCCCGACCTCCCTGAACAGTATAATAACCCCACGCACTTAATAAAAATGAAGAGGAGGCGGGATGAACTGAATCTTCCGGGCTTAAAGGCTCTTTAAGCAGCTCTTCAGATAAAGCCCAATCACAAGCCACTTTGACAGGTAACTAACCTTTGAAAAATTACGTTTTTAACATTATGTTGGTGTCTTGAAAGAGAAATTTAGGGACAGTCTTCTAAAGAGACATAAGCGACATCCAATCATGGCAGATTTCTGATGTTCTAACGCTCCACGTCTGCGCATCGATGAAGCAGTGAAATGATGTTTGGCAAGTGAATGTGTTTGCCTTAGAGTTTGCACCAGTAATCTCATTAGCCATTAATGGTGCTCGCCAACTTTCCCCCCGGAAGTGGTGATATTCTGCTGAATAAATCAATAGAGAGGACAGAAAATGAGGAGGAAAATTTGGGAGAGGGAAGGCGAGGAGATGAGGACAAGGGAGAAGAGAGGAGAGGGGCGAGGAGAAAGTCTTCTTGATCCCCAGCCACTCAAGCGGTGCATGTGGCTTAGCCTTGAGTTATTACATTTTTATTTGTATTTGTATGCCGTTGCATCTAGGACAGAGTTGATCTGCAAGTGGAGTTCAAATTCCCGACCTGCAGCGCCGCTCTTTATTCATTCTTTAATCAACAAATACTGCTGCAATAACTCTGTCCTGTGGATGACCTGTGGGATGACAAGAGCACAGCACAGCCACCAATTCCCCTCTTTGGAGCACGATCTGACCATGTTTTGATCTATAAACAACTAATCATCATTACTTCTCCAGGAGAGGGCGAATCACCACGGGTGAGACAGATAAACATAGAAACAATATGTACTTGGAAAAACATAAACATAGAAACATCAGACGACAACATGTATTGATAAAACATAATTAATTAAGACGGAAATTTGAACAGAAATTCAGCACGTGGCCTCTTCATGTGTTCGCTATGGCAGTAAAGGGACAAGGATGTAATCAGGAGGGTGTTCAGGGGTGTCTTCAGTGCAGGTGCTGGTTGTGTGTGCGCCTGCAATTAGTCCTCATAGCTCGCACCCCACCCGTCCCGCAAACCCTAGACCTATTGTATGGTGTATGTACTGAGGTGAGTTCCAGCACTGGGATAGTCCAGCAATAGGATAGCTGCAAGCTACTTCTGAGCCCTGCTAAGTCACAAGTTATTAATTATTACCCTTATTAACTGCTGACTTGCTTGCTATAAATTAGGTGCATAAAGCCATGTTAATGGCAAGGTTTTTTTTCTTATTCGCCCGGACAAGTTGTCTCTTTTAAGGGCAGATCCCACGGTATAACAGTAAACACTGCTGCTCAAATGCACCTTGTTCCTAATTATGTCTCTATTTTTCCATGACCACATCTCATGGTAAAATTTTAACTGTCCTTGAGTGAGATAATAACTTTTGTCAAGGTCCTTGACAAAAGGACCTTGTTGTCCTTGTTGTTTAGTAAAAAGCAGTTAGTCCTTCTCTCACGGCTTTCACGCTCTCTCGCTCTATCTCTGCCTCTCACACACATTACACACATGCAAACCTCAACCTATCCATATCTACCTTAACAAGATGTGGATATAGACACAATAACATATCATTTATTGGATCTATAGTGTGTGGAATGGGTGGTTAAAGGGTGTTAGCAGATGGGTGAAAGGGCATTGTGCCACTCGGGCTATTTAGCCGCTACCTTGAGGTGACATGATACACATTATTTACCAGCCTCACAGGGGGGAGGCCACGTGCAAGAAGCACAAGCGGACATATTTTACATTATGTGCATATCCCCTGTGTATTAGCACCAATATACAGTCAACTGTTCATGGTTTTGTTGTAGTAGTGTAATTCTTCAACTCCCACGTTAATAATCTCAAATCATGCTAATTGGCCTGGATTCACTGTGGTGGACCACTGCTCATTTCCGTCCCACTAGAGTCCCTAGTTCCTCCTTTGCACAACCCCGGAACAGGGAGGCGTTGGCACATACACAATAGAGACCATAGAGAAAAATACAAACTATTGTACCCTAATTTGTGTGGCTGCATATTAGGTTGATAACAAAGCAGATATTGCAGAATTAAAGGGAGGGCATTTTTGTACGAAAGCATACTATTGATATCAATACGATTGGCTGTGTTTTATTTGTTTGCTTGGCCGAGTCGCATGCAAATTTCTCAGCATATTTTGGGGATATTCACGAGACAAAATGATTGCACTTGGAATTCTTTGGTGCAAAATGCTAACCGGCGAATTAGAGCTGATTCAGAGGTTTTGGCGTGGCTGCTGATTGCTGTAACAGAGTCAGATTACTCACCGCTCTATGGCTGAGCAGTGGGTGTAGATAGACACCCAATGAAATTATCATTATAATTAAGTTGCATATTTTATACATAAGCTACTGATTGCCCGTGCCTGCGTAGTCATTGAAATGCATGGAAATGCGTCAAAAATGGGCTATACTTGCAGAACTATTGAAGATGAGACATGTTTGGAAATATTCATGTGCTCGAAGAGATTGCTAAGATTTTTTTATATTTGATAATTGCCAATAGTATACTTAAAGATCCAGTGATAACGCAATAATATTTAGACAATTCTGGACCAATGCTTGTTTCCACCAAAAAAAAATAATTTCTTCACAAGACAGTATCCTGCTTAAATCCTTGATCCTCTAACCGAACACGAGTCACAAATACATTTTCGTACGGCAGGCAATTCCAGAATTGTCAAGTTGTAGGAGTTGACAGTATAATGATTGTACATCTAATCACTCTCTGGTTTGACGACCGAGACCTCAGATGGGTTTAGCAGATCATGATCATGGCAGCCTCATCTTTGGAGCTCATCAGAGATTGAAACAGAGGCTAATGCACTTTTTTTCTTCAAGAATAGAGTCGAAAGAGCTTTCTGATGGCGATTTAGTGTTCTAGAACATTAAGCTCCAGGTATACTTTATCTACTTCTGACAGGCCAGCTTGAATCAGCACTGCACTAACCTGGAGATCACATACATCAACCGCTAATGTGAATGAAAAAGAGAGAAATGAGGTGCTACCAGGGAACGTGCCTTTCACGTTACCCCAGGCTTTGTGATAGTCCACTGACCATACAAATTTCACTCCCTTTTTAACCGCGGGGCAGTTTAGGTTTGTTTCATTTAAACCTCCTATGAAACTAAACTTTTGCTTCCATTTCTTTTGTTGCCACGGGCCTTAATGACACCGGGCCTACGTGTACCGGTGGCCAAGGTTGCTTGTGTTCTTTTTTTACATGCAGAAAGGGCAAAATTACAGGAAAAATTTTGGTGTTTTAAGTTTGCGGGTAAAAAGGCAATTTTTTTTTACATATGGGCCGGTGATGTCACAGTAGCAGGGTGGTAGTCAGTCGGCAGGTTAGTCATTTAGTTTCACAGCTATAGGATGGTGAAGTATTGTGTTTAGTATCCCCGTCTATTCGGGGAGACAGCCGGGTAGATCCTGGCGCAGAGAGCCATCTCTTAAATCGATAATTCTTATATCAAATTGCTACATATTTTCCCCACACATTAATTCACTGGGTATGCCAACCTACCTGTCAAGTCAAAAGCAATGTGTTGCAGCGGCCGCTTTCAGGTCAATGACCTCAAAGTAAAATCATTAATGTGTGGACCATCCTGGGCCCCGGAATGAGGATCTTAATCTGCTCCAGAAGCATAACTTTTGGAAAGTAAAAGCCTCACAAGCAGCTGGCCATCAGTGTAAATCAACTTTTTCCAATTTGACCTCGCCAGGTAGAGATTGGCTTCTCCAGACCTGTGACAAAAACATCCCCCTGAAAACTATTTGGGACATCCTGTCATGCCAATTTTCCTCGCTCAAATGTAGTTGTTGCCTATGCTGATTCACAGTACAGGTGCCGTTTAGCCATTATCACAGTCTGACAACTTTAAACCTTTCATCCTCAGACCAGTAACTCAGTAAAAACTCCCAAAATATCCAATGGAACAGACAGTAGTGAGTCGCCAGGAGATTATACTGTATATCTTGTCTTGCCAAGACAGCGACAAGACAGTATTGTGGCCATCCTGCCGTCCAAAATGGTTTCACTCTCGATATTATTTTCACATTCATTTACATGTTCTTCTTCATTAGACAATCCCATCTACGTTATGGAAGTCTTATTTCAGAAAGCTTTACTGGAAAAACGTTACCTTTTCACGTTCAATATTGTACCAGTTGCTGTTCAAGGTGGTTAACATTTTTCTAGAGCTTGGTTTTGAAATTACATATAAAATAGGGAAAAAATCGTACATGAAAAATGTAGAAAATGTTCTTCAACCTGCGACTACACTCCTCATCAAATCCGAGTTATGAACATAGAAATATAAAACCTTTGTCTAGATCTCGGAGATTCAGTTGCTCGGCACTTACGATTCATGTCGTATAATACACAACACATCCCGTCCTTGATGCACTCAGCAGAAAACTAGCAACAACTTGGAATGCATCGCAGGCACCCATTATGCCCTGATCGACAGGTGTCGAGCGGGTGCCAAGGATAAAGAATGACTGATGTTTCCCAGCTTGAATCTCTTAGAAGTGAGGGAGGGGGGAAGGAAAGAAGAGAAGAAGCCGGCTTTGAAAGGAAGGGCGATGCAATGTGCCCTTCTCATTCACAGCCACAGTGGGGGCACATCCACGTGATTGTGCCGCAGCACACTAGTGCGCCGTGAACATATTTCAAATTGCACTTACAAACAAATAAAGAATGGAAATTAGCTGTTGTGTTGCAAGATCAAAATTACATGTCTGTACTAATTAGTCTGATTCATCCGACAGAATCGCATCTTCAGTCGGTGTAACTGACGGTCAGCGAGGGACGACTTCCTGTGAACGATGAACAAGAGTCGGTTGGAATGGAATTCTCACAGGAATCATTTCATTCTGTCAAAATTATTTATTTTGGTGGATGCAAAGTAAATCATTCGAGAGTCTTGCATCATTATTAGTACGCCAAAATGATATGCACTGTTATACTATTATATATAATGTTTCTAGCATATAATGGCATAATCCCATGTTTTTAGTAATAATCAAACGGCACATTACCATCCTGTTGGTGGTGTGCCGTGGGATTATTTCAATGTAAAAAGTGTGCCGTGGCAGAAAAAAGGTTGGGAAACACTGGCTTAACC
>OMKR01110333.1:0-11429 GCA_900302355.1 Cyttopsis rosea | reverse complement strand
CATCTCCTCCCTCCCTCCACTCTTCCCTAGCCTCGTCTTCCTCCTCCACCTCCTCATCTTCTGCCCATTCCTCTTCTCTGACTTCACCGTCCTCCTCTCCCTCCTCGGCCCACTCCCCCTCCGGGGCTTCCTGCTCATCTCCTGCATTGGCTACTCCATCTGGTTGTGCAGCAGTAGGGGGACAGTCTTCTTGACTGTGGCTGTGCTTGTGCTTGCAGTCAGCCTGGCTGCTGCAGTCTGGAGCTTCTAGGTAGCTGTCATCTTCGGGGCAGTAGCGGATGTAGTAGGTCACGCCCTCATCCTCCTCTGCCAGCCCTGTAGGGATTCATGACAGAGGGACAGTGGCTTAATGTAAGTTTGCAGATCCAGAATTAGCACGAGCAAAGATTTGTGCTTCCCTCTATTAGTAGAAAAGTTGCTTAACTACACCGGATAAGCTCTCAAAAAGTACAGGTAGAGAGCCGCAGATAGAGCCCTTAACTATTGAGTAATCTTTGTATGGGTATGTTTTGCAAAAATAACAAGCAATATTTGGTGTCAATAATCATTGGCATTATACTGTATATATAATCGCCAGGTATGTAACAATGTCTTCAATGAGGCACACATTTCAATTCTTCCTACTATCATTTTGCTGATACTGGTAGGCTTGTTCTTTGCAGAAACTACAATGGTCAGCTACAAGAGATGATTCGTGATGAAATTTCCCTGTAGGCCTTAAAAACTGAAACTCACGGTGTCATATTGGAAAGTTCCCCAGTATGACTTTTACAATACTGTCAAACCATGACCATGACCGCGATATACTTTTATATCATTTAAAGTAAGAAATATATCACAATATACATTCATACTGGCTGTTATCCTTACAGTTATCCTTTGACCAAAAGTTAGTATTTTAACAACTGTATGTACCACTAACCTTCATCGTAATCTTCCTCGTCGTCTGAGGTATTGTTCATATAATCGGAGCTGGAGTCATCGTCCAGACTGTCCTCTCCCCCTCTGAACTGCACCTGCTCCTGCTTGTTGACTGTGTGGTCGTGTTCTGCTGTGGGGGGTGTCGCCGGTCGCTGGTCCGCAGGATCTGGACCTGACTGGCTACAATAGTGAGACTCCACCACGGCCACCTCCACCTCCTCGTCTGATTGGCTGTGACTAGCTTCTTGGTGTTTGGGAGAAGAATAATGTGTCTTGCAGGGTTTGCGATCGCTGGACCCCTTGGGATAGCGTACTGGCTGTGGCCGAGGAGCCAGTGTATTCTGGTCACGTGACTCCGCAGAATGAAGGGTGGGACAGGGCCCTGGGACAGGGGCAGACAGTTTGCTCCCTCCAGTGGTCCCTGGCCTCTTCCTGTGGGCCATGATTGGCTGCTTACAGGCCATACATCGCTATTGGTCAGATCCTGTAAGACATAAAGATATTCATCATCATTCATTATATTGAAATGTATATTTCTATATATTTCAATTTCTATATAAATATATTTCACATAGTTTTAGAATAGGGAGATATATATTCATTAAACATCTTTGATTCAGAGGATGAAACACAAACCCAGGACACAAAAACAAAGACGCATTGCAGCACCCACACCATCTTCTGACTTCCACTCACCCTTTTAGTTGTTTCTCTTCCCTTTTTGTCTTAAAAATCCTTCAGGTCCTTCACTGATTTGCTCACAACCCATGGCAGCATATCTACAACTACGTCTCCCACAATGCAACACTGTTAAAAACACACTTGTCTGACTGCTGGCTCTTTGCCCCAGGACAAAGCACTCAAAGATGGAAAGACACAAAGCAAACAGTGGAGCTGTTACGATTATGCAGCCTCGCCTAAAGCCAAATGCACAGCAACAGGCGAGAAAATCGATATCTGAGCCAAGGTCATCTACAGCACAGCGCAGCACATCTGTATAGATGAGGAGATGATCAGTCATCTTGGACTTATATTGATCCAGTAGTAGCTGGCTGGCTGAGAAGCCACCATCAGGGGGAGAGTTCCCTCCTCTAAAAAAAACTGTTCACACTGTTCTTGTGAAAAAGAACATTCTCTACCAGTGACTAAGGGATATCGCAACATGTCCTCAAAACCAAATCAAATCATGCAGCTCCCCTCTCAGCCTCTCTTCCTTGTCCATCAAACATTTCATTTTGGGTACAACATCAACGTCAACACGGTTTCAGAAGGAGGGGAACATCAACAAACCATCGCAATGTTGTGGGCTGACACTACGTAGCTCGCAGTTCCTCCACGTCACATCAAATTTTTTCACCATTTTATATCACAAAATCCTATCAAACACAGCTTTAAAGTGCCCCAAGTCATCTGAGACCATTGACAATGAAACCATCATGATTCAAAGCCTGTGTCACTAACGTAATGGGGGAATATCTGCCATCTAGGAACCTTTGCTGAAGCCATGTTGTCATAGGGAATGTAAACTAAATCCTCATTTATCCTTTGTTTAATATGATGGACGTCCTATAAAAGTTGGGGTACGTCAGACAACGCAAAATGAGTCTATTTGTGGACACAATCCGACAGACATGGGGTGTCCTGGACAACAGTTGGTTGTACCCCGTTTAGTATCGAGACAGTAGCATGTTTAGTGTTGATCACCATGACTAGTTCAGTGATATTCGCGGCATCAAATATTATAAATCTTTGGTGCGTTGTGCCTCCATCATTAAAGAACCAGCCATACACATGCACACTCCATTGAACCCACCGACCATCCACGAGAGAATCCAGCGATACATGTACGTACTATAATACTACTATACACTAACACTAACACTAACACTAACACAATAGATTATTTTCATTTTGGATAAATCTGTTGATTTTGCTTTCATTCATTCGATTAATCTTTCCTTTTTTAAATTTAGACCATAAAATGACAGTAAAATAAGGTATTAGGCTTTAAAAGGTATGGTTAATGCTCATCTTCAATTTTATCTGAGCCCATCTTGAAATTGGTTGCTTACTAGGGAAACAACAATACCACTGATTTTGTGCAACAAGGATAAGCGCACATTTAGGCGAAGCTATAAAATATAACAAACATGAGAAACATTTCTTTATATTTTACCTCACTAAGATCTATGAGTAGTGGGGTAGTGTTCTGGTTACAGACATTACTAAAGGAAAGTAAGGTCATCCTTCCCTCTACTAGCCTTCAGGTCACCCCTTGGGCAAGGTGTAGTACCTGTCAGCCCCCCGGTTAGGATTACATGAATCTGTGGAATGCAGGCGGTGGATGACTTTACAGGCAACTTGAGGATATTTCATTTCATGGCTGTGTGGTCAAAGATGTCAGGCAGAGGTTTCTTCAAAAAAGAACAATGGTTGGGATCAACTGTCTCAAAGTAGACACTGCATGCAGAGGTAGTTCTTGCGGCCTTCCTCTGTTATCAAGCCACTTAGTAGGAAATATGGTCAGTTCAACAAAGTTTTTCAGATCTTGGCAAACAGGGTAGGGTTGACACTACTCATACTAATCCAGCCCGGTAGAACAGCCGTGAGCAAACAGGCGGCTCTGCATCATTATCAAGTGAAAATTGGAATATGGAATGTACAAGGATTACTGTAGCAATGTCTACAGGCAAATTGCCAAACATATTGCAAGAAATGTCAATGGAAGTTGACATCCTTGGAGTCACAGAGACACACTGGAAAGGAGGAGACTACTTGACAGACATACCAACAGTTGAAGGCAGTTTCAGAATTTTGTACTCAGGAGGGAAAAATCAAGTAATGGAGTCGCGGTTATCATGAATAACAAAACAAGTAATACAATAATGGAATGGGACAACAACAGTGATAGAATTATGTGCATAAAAATAAAATCAACACCAGTAAACATGAATATGTTTATAATATATGCTCCAACAGCTGATAAAGAATTGGCTGTAGAATAAATTTTCTATGAACAACTAATGGGCAATTAAAAGCAAAAAGACCTTCTGTGAAAATGTCATAGTAACGGGAGACTTTAATGCAAAAGTAGGAGAACAAAGAGAGGAAAAGATTGTGGGACCTTTTGGTTTGGGAGACATAAATGAAAGTGGTGAAATGTTAATATCCTTTTGTAAAGAGCAAAAAGTGATCATCACTAACACATGGTTTGAACAAAATCGGAATGCAAGGCATACCCGGGGAGCTCCAAAAAGCAAAACATCTAAGAAAAATGGATGAATGCTAATATCTTGAAAAAGAATGGAAGAAAGACGGGAAGCAAAAAATAAAGGTAGACAAAGAGACTACAAAAACCTAAAGAAAGAGAGATAACAATTGTGCAGAAAAGCAAAAGAAGAACATTTCAACAACCTGTGTAAAGAACTGGAAGAATTGGAGAGACAGCATAACCCAAGTTTTCATAAGGAGGTGAAAGATTTCAAAGGAAAAAGCACCAGCAAGTCACAATAAACAACAATAAAAGACAAACAAGGAAAAGTGCTCATATAGTATATCAAGAAACTATATGCAGATCAAAGGACAGAAACACAGAAAATGAAATCATGGAGGAAGAAATTCAGGAAGTGATAAAGAAGCTACCCAAAAGAAAAACACATGGAGCAGATGGTATCCCAGTGGAACTACTTCCAAGTATCAGAGCAGAAGGAGAAAGAAAAATCATCATCAACAAGATCTACAAATCAGGAAAAATACCAGACAAATTTCTGAAAATAAATTTCATTCCTCTACAGAAAGTGAAAAATACTGAAGTGTGTGAAGAGCACAGGCTGATAAGTATTATAAGTCATGGTTCAAAGATACTGTTGCATATAATCAAGAGCAGAATAACCAACATCACTGATAGCAGGATTTCAGAATAACAGCTGAGTTATAGAAAAGGAAAAGGAACAAGAGATGGCATCTTCATACTAAGAACAGCAAAAAGGTTGACATGGTGTCCATAGACTATCAAAAGGCTTTTGATCGGCTAAACCATGAGTGACTAATTGAGATACTGAAAGAAGAAGGAATTCCGGCACATGAAGTAAGAATAATAGAAAATCTATATTGGAACCAGAAACAGCTCTCATTAGGGAAAATGGATAAACAGAAGAAGTGGACATCTTAAAAGTTGTAAGACTGGATGTATTTTATATCAAATTCTCTTTCATTTGTACACAGAAAGGATGAATAAGTACTACACGAGAAGAGACATCAGGGATGCTGACGATACAGTTCTTCTGGCAGAAGATGAGCAGGAACTCCAAGAAATGTTAGACGGTGTGAATCAGGCTTGCAAGAGATACAGAATGGCATTGAACAGCAAAAACACCAAAAGCAATGATTATGGAAAAAGGTGAAATTGAGAAGATCAAAATGTAACTGAAGGATTCAGAACTAGAGCAAGTGCACAAATACAAATACTTGGGAAGTTGGATCTATGAAGATAGAAGATGTCTGGAGGAAATTAAATGCAGATTTGGACAAGCAAAAATGGCTTTCTTGGAGAATAAAGAACTTCTGAGAAGCAACATCACAGTAAAGACAAAGATCATCAAGACCTATATCTTTTCTGTTCTTACATATGGATCAGAGACGTGGACATTGACAGAGGAAGCAAAAAGAAGGATAAATGCATTTGAGATGTGGTTGCTACAGGAGAACGCTCAAGATCAGCTGGAGAAGATTCATGTCAAATGATAAGGTTCTGGAACTGGAAGGAGAAGACAGGAGAAGGAAGGAAGGAGATTGCAGAGAGAAAGTTTGAGTTTGCAGGGCACCTCCTGAGAGGGTCCAGTAGAAGGCTGATGACGAGGGTTTTGGAAGGGATGATTGAAGGGAAACGAGGAGTGGGAAGACAACGCATAAGGTGGTTCAACGACATAAAGAGATGGAGATGGAGAAGGAAGATATGAACATCTCAAGAGAAAGGCTGAGGAGAGAAACATTTGGAGGACCATGAAAGCCAACCTTTGGATCGAAGACGACACAAGTCAATCACTTGTTTTTTGATTGATCTTGATGAATGATGAAATATAATATATTCCCCGCCTGTTGGTGTTACCTGTTAATTTCCTGATGTTGTCATTAGGGCTCTTAAAAACAGTATTTTATCAATGGCTTTTTATTTAATTGGGCTTTTCACCCTGATTGCACTTGGTTTTGTGTTTTTAACAGTACACAACCAGTACTCTTGCACTCTTCATTTTGTGAAATATATTAGAAGGTCCAAATGTTAAATTATGTTTCAAATCTTCCGGTAGCACCGAGCAGGGCGAGCTATGCCGCGGCCTCCCTTGAGCCAGGCGGGGCGGTGGTCTTGTCGCTCCGCCAGGCACGGTACAGCTTGATGCTGAGACTCGGCAGGTCGTACATCAGCTCCACCTCGAAGCATTTCTGGAAGCGCCCCACAAAGCTATTTTCGGGGTCCAGGCGGAAGCGCATGGCCCACAGGATCTGCGTGCCATCCTGGCACAAATGGTCGAAGGTTTCCATCAGCTGGTCCAGGTAAGGGTGGGCATAGACCACATCGGCTGCCAGGATGTAGTCAAAGCGATGGGTGGAGCGGGGAAAACGCTGCTCCAGGTCCTGACCCCAGGTAAGCTCCGTGACCTGCACAATGACAATGGCAGTGTTTCAAATCAATCACACTCGTACACTATCACTGCATTCAAAGTTGCGTACTGCGTACTACATACTACATCTGCACACTCTCGAGTATGTGACTAAACAGAACGGTAGCTTCTCTTACTATTAATACTACGTTGTTATATATCCGGATATGGTATGTCATCCTGGTATTTTTCCACATACTATTTGATGAATATTATAGTTTCGGAAAATGCTCATACTCATTTGGCATACTAAATATTATGCTTGTGTTGGGTTTTGGATGCAGCAGATATGCAGAGGATTACCTAGAGCATCTGCCATTTTGTTGGGTGTTCCAAACCTCATTCAAAAAAGTTAAAAAAATAGATCTGTGTCTGGAGTGGTATACTAGAATACTATTTAGTATGCCAAATTAGTGTAGCATGTCCACTAGTATGCTCAAATAGTATGCAAAAAGTACCAGGATGACATACTATATCCATTGAAATATTGTAGTAGTATGCACACTAACACTGCATATGCACACTACACTGGAAAGCATGTCTGACGATGCATTGTGAGGACACGATGCTGGTAAAAGTTTCTCAAGTTCCTCTGTCTCCTTAATAATAATAATAATAATAATAATAATGGTAATACTTGCTTTGCCACAACTATGTTCTCAAAATAGTTAGCCTTTGGGAAGTTTTGCTTACAGTCTGAAGACATTTCGTTTTTTGCTTAGCTTCGCAAGTGCATTGGCTTATTATAGGATATCATACACTGGCCAAAGCACCACCCAATGTTTGTTTGGCAGCCAATTTCCAACCAAAATGGTCCAGTCTTAGGCGGCCATGTTTTTTTAAATTGCCGCACTGTATACTGTACCTGTTGCAGATTTCCCCAAATACCCCTCAAAATGAAAAGCAAATATCCCAAAGTGCAAAGCGATAAAAGGTGAAAATGGTTTGGGAAAAAAAGGTTTTCCACTGCACAGTGAACTACATAGTTTTTCACGAAATAGCTTTGCAGATTACACGTTCCTTTCCGAATATCGTAGAAATATTCTCAACACTATTGTATACATACATGTCTCTAAAAAGAGCCCAAACTGACCAAGGGAGTATATTTGCAGCGCCCTTTAGTGTTCCGGTGGACATTGTAGCCGAGGTTTCCCAACACCTCCGGTATGTCTGTGGAGGTAACCTTAGCACCTGCAGACATAAATGTGAATCAACACAGATCTTCAATTCAAAAGAGCATGGAGACGATACTTGGCTTACTCCAACTCAAATTCTATGATCATAGGCAAAGCCCTCTAGCTTACCTGCTACCTTACTGAAAATTTGAATGTACCCATCAGCTTATCAGCAGTGAACTGCCGCTATAAAAGGGCCATGCACCCGCCACTCTTCTCCCCGAGGATAATCAGCTATCCTAGGAAGACAGCAGGGCAGGAAAAGCCGGAGGGCTTTGCCTATGTTCATAGAAATTGAGTTATAGTAAGCTAACTATCGTTCTATTTCACATACGCTCTGCCCTCTAGCTTCATTCTTATTGGCATAAGGCAAAGCCAATTGAGTCTACACTCTGCTGTCAAGAGACAAGGCAATAGCTGTGCCGGTACAACCGGCCAACCGATAGGCACAATAACTTCCAAGCTATAACAGAGCAGTGGGAAACCACGTTATATTCATACAAGGTTTTTCAGCAATAGCATCGTGACTCACCTCAATAGGGAAGGTCTGCGATGTATCCGGACCATCGGTTAAGCCAATGATACGCTGGGACCTCATTTGCATATTGGATAAGCAGTTCCCACGGACTTATCCGCGTAATGCAGTTCGTGTAGGGGCTAAATGAGGCGCGCTGTGTGGAGCACCGAGGAGGAAAGAGATCCTCCAGATACACACCATTCCATGAGTCGAGTGAGCCATACCAGATACCAGGTGGCAAAACTTGACCCGTTTCCATGTAAGTTTGTGTGATGCCGTCACATAACCAGTGAGAAAGCTACTGTTTAGACAGAGGTTTTCCCATAGTAGCTCCGCTGTGGGAAACAAACAGCTGAGTTGTGCTCCTCATTAACATTGTGCGCCAGACACATGTATCAAGCACCAGAGCACAAATAGTGAGAGTTAAGCGTGTGTGGTGTAGGGGTGGTGTGGTTTAAGCAGCCAACCAGTCTTGGGAGAAGTTAATTGGGCCCAAGATCAGGATTCGCTGCGCACCTGTTGCTCATCAGAGGAGTTGATGGGCAACAGGTTAAAATCATCCGTCACCACACAGGGAGAACACTTATCATGACATGTCGTCCATTTGCTCCTGGCTTGTGACATCTTGCCACCATCTGCAAAAAAAATGGCATGTTTCCAATTTCATTGCCTGTGTCTGTGTCAGAGAGCCCTGGAAAAGCCACTTGGGTGGCCAGTGGCAGGGGGAACTGCCCCAGCGTGATGTCCCTTGAACGATAGGAGCTCCTGATGTTCTTCAGTATATAACTAAAGCCGGGTTAGGTTTCAAAGGAAGGCCAGCTCCCCCACACGTTTAGCAGATGCCAGGGCAAGCAGAAGTGCCGTTTTGACAGACAGCTGCTTTAAAGGGATGGTGTCAATGTTCAAAACGCTCATCTGTGAGATAGCGCAGTACCAATGCCAGGTCCCATTTCGGGGCGAAAGAGCATGACGGGGGTCAGATGCATCTTTCTCCCTGTAGGAAGAATTTAATCAGAGGATGGCTAAACACTGTTTTTTTGCCAAAACCCTAATGGCAGGCAGAAATATAAGTTGATACACCTTCACAGTGGAAGGGGATAAATCCTCACTCTCGTTAGCAGGCGTATAGCAGCTCACAGGGCCAGGGTGGGCGTCGTCCCAGCGGTGAGGGGAGAACCAGAAAGGGCACTGAGTGTTATCCCTGGTTACAAACAGGTCCAACCGCGCTTTACCGAAACGGCGGCAAATCAGTTTAACTATGTCCGGGTTCAGGCGCCATTCGCTCTCTGATGGTCCCCCGCGGGACATCAGATCAGCCCCTACATTCTGTATTCCAGGAATGTAGAGTGCTCTCAGGCAGCGGAGATTGGCATGCACCCAGAGCCACAGTCTGGTCGCTGAGCGATGCAGATTCACCAACCTCACTCCACCCTGTCGGTTGGTATAAGCCGTTGCCGATTGGTTGTCTATTCTGACTAGAACGTCCCGGTTCCTTAAAAAGGAGGCGAACTGTAGCACCAGAGGGACTGTCTGTGTTCAGTTTCAACACGTTTAGGATGAAGGATTCGGCTACTCCCCCCCACTGCGAAGGGATGGTACACTCCTCCCCATCCCGTCAGAGACGCATTGGTGAAGATGGTCACTTGACTGGGTGTCTTTCCCAGGGGTGCGCCGAGGGACAAAACCCGGGTGTTTCCCCAATGATTCAGCTCGGCACCGATCGTGGCTGGGACTGTCAACAAACGTGTTCTGTGGTGCACAGAATGAACGAATGAACCATCTCTGGGTTCTGATGGGACGCATGTGAAGCATACCCAGCGGCACTACTGTATGTGCCGCTGACATCAGTCCTGATGCATAAGATGCATAATGGTCACTGCTGTCACCACCCGTAGAGGGTGGCAGTGTTCCACTGCTGCCACGATAGCATTTTGTCAAGGGGCTGTCAATGTGGTTCTCATGGATAGAGTCCAGATAAATGCCTAGGTAATCCACCCACTGTCTGGGAAGAAGACTGGTCTTCTCCCAATTGATGGCGAAACCCAGGTGGGAAAGGTGTGCCACCAGAGACTTGGTGTGTGCTCTCGCAAACTCTGGGGAGTGAGACAGCACAAGAATATCGTCTAGATAGAACAATATTCTCATACATCTCCTTGGAAGTTGATTCAGTGCCGTCTCCACGAACTTTGAAAATGTGCGTAGGGCTAGGGAAAAATCCTTGAGATCAATTGAGGTGAACCAGTCCCCTGGCATGATGTAATGCAGCAGGTGCTGTGTAGTCAACATGCGGAACGGTCTCTTTACAACCAGTTTGTTCAGAGCTTGTAAGTCCAGAATTTGTCTCATTCCCCCTGTCTTTTTGGGAACCAAGCCGTCGTTGAAGAAAAAGTGAGTGATGGTCTCGCTCACCCTTCACCAGGGCTGTACATGCTACACAGGCCGCCGGGTTTTCGACTCCCTGTTTGGCGTGGAGGGAGCCCAGGCACTTGAAGCAATATGCTGGGCCACCGGCGACAAATATGCTGGGCATCCTGTGCGCCGCCGCCCAAGGGAGCCTAGCCCTGAAAAGGGCTGTTGTGGTGGGACGCTAGTGTTCTGCTAGCAATCTTCAGGTACTTCTAAATCTTCGCTCTTTAGTAAATTGTTGCTGTGGGGGGCAGAACAGTGGGCGCATGGCCCCTTTTTAGGCCACAGGCCACAGCTGATAGGCTGATGGGTACATTCTAATTTTCAGTAAGGCGTGCATGCAGAAACCAATAAGGGCGAAGCTAGAGGGCAGAGCCTATGTGAAATAGAACATAGGTTATGTAATAAGCTTCTTGTAACATCTTGGTTAAACATCTTGGTGTACAAGTTACTCCCTTGGCTATCAGTAGAGAGTACATTTTGCAACAATGCGGGTTTAAAGCCTGCTTCACACCGAATCCGACAAACAATAAGAACAAACCAGAAGTCCATTAATTCCTATGGGGAGTTGGATTCCACACGTGTGCGTTCGAGGCTCCTGGGTGGATTCTAATTGTTGTAATAGTCGAACTCATGCGACTGGTTTGGTCCGACACTACGACTGGAAGTGATGTCAGCCAAGCATTTTAAAATTGGAACTGGGCTTAAAACTAAGTAAATAAGCCACGTATATAAAATAATGACATTATTACC
>OMKR01110332.1:2542-14709 GCA_900302355.1 Cyttopsis rosea | reverse complement strand
ACAGTGAACCACTGCTCGACAGCCAGGGCCAGTACCTGCACAGCATGTATTCAGTCTGGGAAAGACTGCGCCTACTGTTCTGATGAGGTGAGAGCAGGGAATCAAACCCAGCGCTAGTTGGTGATTAATTGTCATACAATTTTTATTGTGATTAACAATTAAATTGTCTTTTTTTATGCCACTATCATCATATAAGCCTATGCCTATCCACTTCATGAAGACAAACCATTTATTGGCATTGAACATCAGCACATAAAAATTCAGGACAGTTAATCTTACTCAACTAATTGAAACATGCCAAATACATTTTTTTTGTTGCAATATTTCTCACATTCCTCACACCTCAAAAATGCTTCTCAGTTACCACAACTATTTATGAAGAAACCTGTGAAGACTCATATTTCGCTGTATAAACTAGGTACATACAATGTGTTTTGCCGTTTTAATTGCCAATTTGAACACTCTGTACTACAGCTTTCCCTACCTCTTCTACTCCCACACTGGGCTACCAAGACCAAATATAAGGTCTGAATCATTTATAAAATCTTCCTTCTTCCCAGACCTTTAATGGCCCCCGTTGTGACCTTAAGGAGAAAATTGTAGCTCAAGGCTGCAGTGCTGCTGGCATTATCACAGGTCGAAGCAGTCTAAGCATAGAGAAGGTACGTGCCCACTTTACTACTCTTTCGCTCTCATTTATTTATTTATCCATTTTTTTAAATCCCTATTTATCCCTTAATATTCTTACTTAATCACTTGATCTTCTAATCACAGCATGACAAAGTTCTGCCCTCCTCTACCATGTCAAATTTCTACCCTAACCTTCTTTACAACCTCTTCATTTCTTTCCTTCATTCCATGCCACCTTTATTTTCCCCTCATTCCACCTCCACCTATCTTTCTTTCTCCCTTGCCTGTGCCATCACCCCTAAAATAATTATCTTATTCCCCCACCCAACATTCGCCGCTCCCCTGCAGAAGAAGCAGATTGATGTCAGTCGGGCGCAGTCCCAGGTGACGCCTCAGCAGATGAGCATGTCCTTCCTGCCCGGTGAGGAGAGGGTGGTGGACATGGAGGTGTTCGCCCCCACCAAGGGTCCTCTGGATGTCTACATCCTCATGGACTTCTCCAACTCCATGGCCGACGATTTGGACAATTTAAAGAAGATGGGCAATAGGCTGGGTGAGTGTCATAGGGTGGGAGGAGAAGGGCATGTTGGCCCCAAACTGACCCTTATCCTCTGAGGTGGTTGTCTAAGAAGTGCTGTGTATGTGTGAGACAGAGGGAGGCTGGCTTCCAACTTGGTGTGGTGGCCAACTCTGGTACTGCATCTCTGCATCGAGGAAAGTTGTTGTTGTGATTGTTGTGACCAAAAAGGCTGTATTCTGCAAAACCTGCAGTTTGATGTGTATTTTTTGCAATAACATTGCAAGAATTGGCAAAAAAATGTAAGTCAAAGAAACAAAGCTATTTCTTTTAAACTATTAACAATGAAGATTTCACACACAAGATGCCAGAACAAGATTTCTGCATATTTTCTTTGCTGCATCATGTTGAACACGGAAAGCAGAAATGAAGACCATGATTAACACGTCAACTGTATATTCAAGTCTCTTTTTGATGTGGTTTTCTCAATTGGATCCATAACATTTTGATACAGAATTTGTGCCCAAAGCAGTGCTGCTGATATATAGTAGGTAGCAATATTGAAATGTATTTTTTTGACTGTAATCATGTTTCCTGCAGCAACCGTTGTGGAGACACTGTCAAGCGACTACACCATCGGCTTTGGAAAGTTTGTGGACAAAGTTGTGGAGCCCCAGACTGACATGAGGCCCAGCAAGTAAGAGCAAAACTCCACACAAACGTACCCTTTGTGTTCCCCTGCTGTTTATATCACATCATTAAAATCGTTGTTTCCTTTCTGTTTGTTTCGATTCTCAGACTCGAGGAGCCATGGCCCAACAGTGACCCGCCATTCTCCTTCCAAAACGTCATCAAGTTAACCAGCAATTTGAGTTTCTTCACCAGCGAGCTTCGGAACGAAAGAATATCCGGCAACTTGGATGCCCCAGAGGGGGGGTTTGATGCCATACTTCAGGCGGCTGTTTGCAAGGTTAGGATCTATTATGGCCACACCCTCTACAATTTAAAACCACAGATTCTTCCCCCTCCAACCCTCCCTGTCTCGTCCTACCCTTTCGCAGGATAAGATCGGCTGGCGCAACCACAGCACCCACCTGCTGGTCTTCTCCACTGAGTCGGCCTTCCACTACGAGGCGGACGGCGCCAACGTGCTGTCTGGCATCCTGCCGCGCAACGACGAGCGCTGCCACCTGAACGACGTGGACAAGTACACTGAGGACATCCGGCAGGACTACCCCTCGGTACCCACGCTGGTCCGCATTCTCGGCAAGCACAACATCATCCCCATCTTTGCCGTCACCGACCACTCGTATAGCTTCTACGAGGTCAGCGTCCTGCATCAGACATCCATCTTGATGAATTTCGAATGATATCAATATATGTCACAGCAACTGCTTGCAAATTCATATCCCTGCGCTGAAGAATCAGGTTCATCTTTATCTTTGTTTCAACGAGGCAGTTTTATTTGAACACCCTCCTTTTATTCTGCTCTGTGTAGAAACTCTACAAGTACTTTCCCATCGCTGAGCTGGGTCTGCTGCAAGAGGACTCGTCCAACATTCTTAACATCATGGAGAGAGCCTTCGAGGTAAGTGCCTGATATGTTGTCCTGTGTTTGCATAACCTATTTGTCGCTAATTACTGTATAACCTTACAACAAGACCTGCTTATGAAAAATAAATGAATATATGAATGGATAGCTGAAGCTTTGAGCATTTTACTAATTAACGAAAATGCTCTGTACACTTTTTAGCACTGTGGAATGCTTAATAGAAGTGATAAAGTAGCAAATTACCACATTTTTTCCATTTTTCGGATTTCACGTTGTATCTTGTATCGCTGTTGCTAGAGTGACACATTTTACTAATATCACAAACCTTTTTTGGAAACCCTTTGGCATAGATATGTTATATATCTAGCTGGCAGAAAAGTCATGTGGTTGCAACTAGACTTGACCAAGCTCCCTGGTTTTCGGGGCTGAACGAGTTGAAGAATACTTCTGTGTGGTCCTAGGTGGTGTATAAGGTGGTCGCTATGAGGCTGGTGTTGCCATTGCAGCCTTCCTATTCAGTTCGATGACACTTTGTGTTTTACAATAACATAAAATACAACCTGTCTTCGCGCTGTCTTTGTGTCCCTAAAGAGCATCTCTTCCAAGATGAGCATACGTGTGGAGGACAAGCCCAAAGCCTTCAACACTCAGTTCCTCAACTACAGAGAGCAGGTCGTAGACTACGGAGCCTTCCACTTCAAGCCCGGAGAAATTGTAAGATGAATCCCACACACACACACACACACACACACACACACACACACACATTGCAAGAGAGCTACTATCAATAAAAATCCATCCCAGACTACAGACAGATGATTCACGTGCTCTTGTGAGCGCACACAGACAGGCACAGACACATATGTACACAAATCTGTATGTCCCTCAAACAAACACGCACACAGACACACACTCCACCACCACACACACACACACAGCTGTTTTTGTATTTGTTGCTCAGGGCAAGTTTAAGGTGCGGCTCCAGGCTCAACAAATGGTCGATGAGCAGCACGTGTGTCAGATGGACGAGGAGGACAAAGCGGGCGACATGAGAGTCAAACCCACCACCTTCGGCATCGCCCTCAACATCAAGGCGGAGATTCTGTGTCCGAAATGCCCTTGTGAAAAGGTAGACACACACACGTGCACAGACACACCCAAACACACACACTTTTTTGTGTTTGTTCTGGGTTTTGTTTTTCACACCTTCTGCCTCGTTGACCGTCTCCAGAATCCCTCTCCCAAAGCAACCAGATGCAACGGCAACGGCGACATGGTCTGTGGGAAGTGCAAGTGCCATGACGGCTGGTGAGACTGCTCTTTTGACCAAAGACGCCATGGGTTTTGTTGAGTTACATGAGTTATTTTCTGAAGATTTTGTTTTTATACCTGTATTTTTGCTTTGATATGGAATCTCAAAAACGCAAAATGTCACAATTAAGCTATTGGATGTGATTCTAAAGTATAATTCAGTTTAATTTAAAAAATGTATTTTTACAAGTATTTCCTTTGTGTCCAAGCAGATAAAGTACATGATATTATTCATTGTATGATTTACATATATTTTATTTCTTTTTGTATTCAATTATAATTGTATTCATCAAATAGCCTACCGCAGACGTATGTCATCTTCAAAGATCCTGGTCAATTTAGAGCTAAATTGTCAATACTTTCAATACCTAGATCTAGTTTCTGTTCTCAAACAATGCGGTTATTGACATTTGCAGGTATTGAAAAAAATTTAACTCAAATTTCAGAGAGAGTGTTGATAGTTATACTTATCTGTACTGCCGTTCTGCGTTCTGCCCTGCAGGCTGGGTTCCTTCTGTAACTGCTCGGCCAGCGTGTCATCGCTGGGCGTGGCCATGTGCATGGGGCCCAACATGGCGGAGCCCTGCTCGGGCCGTGGAGACTGTCTGTGCGGGGCGTGCATCTGCTACAACCCCAAGCAGTACGAGGGACCGTACTGCCAGTATGACAAGACCCAGTGCCAGAGATACGGAGGCTTCCTCTGCAACGGTGAGAGAGAGAGATGGAGAGAGAGAGAGATGGAGATAGAAGCTTTTATGTAAATGAATGTTAGTATGACGGTAAGGTTAATTGTCATACAAATACTTTGGATTAACAATTCAAATTTCTTTTTAGTTAATTTCATGCCACTATTATCTTATAATGGTGGCATGAAATGATACATGCCTACCAATAGAAGAGGTATCTCTCTATCGAATCACGTGTGTGTGTGTGTGTGTGTGTTGTGTATGTGACGTTGTCTTGCCATGAGTCAGTAATATAGTTCCGTAGTAAACATCTCACCGCCCCAAATGTGTGCTTTGGTTCAGACCGTGGCTCGTGCATCATGGGCCAGTGTGCGTGCATGGGCGGCTGGGAAGGCCTGTCCTGCGAGTGTCCCAAGAGCAACCAGACCTGTCTGGACAGCAAAGGGGTGAGCGCAGCATCGGTTAACCCCCTTCAAAATTCACAACAAGTTGCGGTAAAAGCATCAGTTTAATTCTCTCTACCCAATGTAAATGTTCGTACTTTTGCCGTGTTTTCTGTGCCAGGGAATCTGCAACGGCCTGGGTCAATGTGTCTGTGGCCGCTGTGTCTGTCAAGACTCTGGTCTGCCGCTCACTGACACCTGTGAGCCCAATTTCCAGGTATCTTTCCACATTCATTGTCCAAATCAACAGACTGCTTATACTGCATACGTTTTTATATTCTTTATGGAGTACTGGAACCTAAGCAAAAGCACAGAATTTTCTTTTTTTGTAACTTTTAGCCCATTTTTATATTTCCAGTTCTTTCTGTGATATGCAGAATGCGTATTATCATAGGAATGATTGCATATGACTCTTTGGCAATTGTATCGCTATTTTGAGAAAAGCTGCAACAACATGAAGCATGTTTCGCAACAATGACAAGAAATTCACAAAAACGGGTAATACCAGAGTGACAAAATTTCATTGTCAAATTGATCCTTGAGAATAGGCATTAGCACCAACAGAAATTGACTTTTGCACGGTGACCTCCCAGGCCCAGCTGGGGGTGTGCGAGGCCAAGAGGAGCTGCGTCCAGTGCCAGACCTGGAAGACCGGCGAGAAGAAGGACAAGTGCCACGAGTGCACCTTCGTGGCCGTCCAGGTGGACAAACTCAAAGAATGTAAGTAGGGGACGGAAATAAAAAACGATTGACGGCAGTCGCAAACTCAAAGGTTTAATGAAAAACCCCTTTAGCAACAATAATTACTATCTGCTGGAACTGGAACTGGGAACTACTGAGGTTAAGTACAAATATTTCACAAGTGTACGGGAGCACAGTCCTTGAGTATAAGAACTAAATTATTCCTACCCCTGTCTCAGGTTTCCCTTCTAATAACCACTGGAGACTCACTTAAACAATGTGTTTGTGTTTGTGTGTCTTGTTGTATGTGTTGTGTCTCCCCAGCGGACAAGGTGCTTGACTCATGCAGTTTCCATGACGAGGATGATGACTGTACGTACCACTACACTGTCGACTACCCCAAGAATCAACAAAAAGACAAAGAACTGGAGGTCCAGGTGCTCAAGAAGAAAGGTGAGCGGCAAACAGGCCTTTTTTATTATTTTCCATGCATTAAGATAAGATATTAAGATAGATCCTTGGGGGGGAAAGAAGCTGGACTGGACAAAACCAGCTTGAAACTAACTAAACTAAGGAAAGAAAGCAGAAATAATTCTAATTAATAAAAATAAAAATAAGAAAATAAAAATAAAAAGTGAAAAGGAAAAGGTGAGGAGCTGCTGCTGCAGTGGTACCAAGCACATGAGTGGATTTATGTACATTTGCATTATACTTTCAGGTCAACAATGGTTATATTTGTACTTTTATGTGATTTATAAGATGGTTTTTATTATATTTACACTGTCTGTTTGTGGTATAGCAAAGCTTTCAAAGTAGATAGATTATGTTTAAAATACCAGCGCGCTGTGTCTTATTAGCAGTTTAGTCAGCTTACTTAAATTAAAAAATTAAAAAATAATAAGTCTGTTTATCAATTCAAGTATTTCAAGAACAGACTTGAGTTCTTGGAAATGGCATTTTGGAAGAGCAAACTAGTTTTGGTTCTCCTTTGGAATAGTGTTGGTGAAATGAATGCTAAGGTAGAGCTCAGGCGAGTATCTTGACCCCGCACGTCTGTGTTAGCTGAAGGTTTTTTTTGTGATCCGTCCCCGTAGACTGTCCCCCTGGTGGCTTCCTGTGGCTGATCCCTCTCATCATGTTCCTCATGTTGCTGCTGGGGCTGCTGCTGCTGTGCTGCTGGAAGTACTGCGCCTGCTGCAAGGTCCACACACACACACACACACACACACACACACACACACACACATACTCACATATACCCAGTTTTATGTGTTTGTAAACAGTGCCTTCTGTCTTCCTTCTACAGGCCTGTCTTGCGCTGTTGCCTTGCTGTGCAGGAGGTAAGATGCTGTGTCCTGATGCAACCCTTTCATTCTAACTTCATATCCATGGTGTGTGTAGCGTGAGTTACACCAGCATTGGCATCATTATACAGTAGAAGTGGGTTCAAATGCAGTTGTTGGACAAACAACGACAAACAAAAAATGACTTGAAAAAATGCCCTTGCTTCAATAGCTTTTCCACTAGCTTCCCAAATTATACAAAAATTACAAAAATAGCTAAAGGTACTTTTAGTAAGTGAGTAAAAGAACACACTGTTACAAAGTAATTCACAAACAGACGTGTGGCAAAAACGTAGAGTTTTTAAATCCGCCGTCCCTCATTAAGGGTAACTCACTCCCCGGCTCACATTTCCATTAAGGTCGAAAGGTTGGCTTCAAGGAGGACGAGTACCTGCTCCGCCAGTCGCTGCTCACCTCCGACCACCTGGACACGCCTATGGTGAGGACCGGCCCTCTCAAGGGCGCCGACGTGGTCCGATGGAAGGTCACCGATAACGTCCACCGGGGGCCCAATCATCCTCAGGCTCAGATACAGCCCAACCCCAAAGAGACCAGTGAGTGGTTTGAAAATGATTGGCCATAGGGGGCCAGTTGAATGACTTACATGGCTGGAAGAATATACCGATCGATGAGGATTGCTAAAATTCTCTTACCTCCTGTTTTCCTGTTGGTTTTAAATCCGTTATTCTCTCTGTTCTAGTCCAGTTCCCCATCTCGATGCGTCTGAACAGGCTATTTTCCGACAACCTCTCTCGTCCGGAATCCCTAGATGCCGACCTACTCCGCAAGGAAGTTGCGGATAATGTGAGTGTGTTTTTTTATTTATTTATTTTTAATTTTTTTCCTTCTTTTTTTTCTTTTTGTCAGCAGAAGGATTTGAGGGTGTTGGCATTTAACTCTCTATTCTCTTTCAAGGAATAAACGGTGTGTTTAAACGCAGATTTATTTTCTGTTCCTTTATCCAGTTAAATGAAGTGTACAAGCAGATTCCAGGGGCCCAGAAAGTTCAGAAGACCTTGTTCAGGTGACATTTTAATATACTTATCTTTTGCTTATATATAACCTTATAATAAATTTATAATATATGACATATATGACATATAGTCCATATAACCCTTGCTTAAAAGCAAGGGTTATATGTCCTTTAAAGGTATATAATATATATAGTATATAATACTTTAGTTTCAGAGTACAGGGCTTTTTACTCATACTTTAGTAACTAATTTAATCTATACTATTACTTTTAGGCACGGTTTCGTGGACACAGATTAGGCCTAATGTTAGACTAAATCACACTTTTAATCTGGACTAACTGAAATGGCCTTTCTCAGTCATGGTTCAAAATAGTCTCAGACTTGCTCTAGTTTTTTTTTTAAAGGTGCAGTGTGTAGAATTTAGCGGCCACTAGCAGTGAGGTTGCAGATTGCAACCAACTGAATTCCCCTCCGTGTCTGTGCCGGTGCAAAATGGCAGCGTCCATGGAGGAGAATCTACGTTGGCCGCGAAAGTCCCTCTATAGAGCCGGTGTTTGTCCATTCTGGGCTACTGTAGAAACATGGTGGTGCAACATGGCGGCCTCCATGGAAGGGGCTCCAGCCCCCATGGAGATATAAACGGCAAATTCTATGGTAACAAAAACACAACAATAATTTTTTGGGGGGAAAACTAGTTAAAGCATACTTATGAATATTATATTCCATATTCCATTCCATTTCTGCCAAGTCTGTTCTGCAAAATGCCACTAATTCTACACACTGCACCTTTAAAAAATCAGATTTCCAGAATGAAGATTAGAGCTAATCTAGTGAAAGCTTCAATTAAACCTGTCCAGAGGCAGGTTTATTTTTGGATCAATGGATGTGGCTTCCAGGTGGACCAGGTTGATCTGGACCAGCACCAGCACCAAGACCAGACAGAAGGAGCTGCCTAGTCCTTAACTACCTTAGTCTAGGACTTCTTAGTCTACAACTAATTAATATTAATTAAGCAACATCTCAGAAAGGCATTTTGAAAGTCTGGATTAATTTAAATAGGATTATGTTAGTCCTGATTTATATAAAACCCTGTCTGCGAAACTGCCCTGGCAAGTAATGGTATTTCTACTTAAGTGCAATACTCTTTCCACCTCTGCTCTCTAACCGTACAAGAAATCATGAATGCCTACTCATTCACCCATTCAAATTTTGATTTGAAATTTTGATTTTGTTTCTTACAGAATACAAAGAAATGCCGGAAAAAGGTAGAGTGTTGATCCACCAAACACAATTGGCATCAATTGAGATACATTTTTGTCTTCTCTGGATGATTTCTATTCATTCTGTATATTTTATATAATAGACTGTTTTTGTTAATTTTTTTGAGCTATTTGTGTATATTTGGCAAATGTTATACATTTTTTTACTTTACTTTTTATTGTATTTTATGTTATTATTTTAAAAAATGATTCAAAGAAAATTCCGCCCCACCCAGGCATGACAACGCCATCGTGGACACTGTCCTGTCTGCGCCGCGCTCCAGCTTCCCCGATATTGTCAAGCTGACGGAGAAAAACGTCCAGTCTGGAAAGCTCCATGACCTCAAGGTTGTGCCTGGCTACTACACTGTAGCTACAGACAGAGGTAGGTGTGTGTGTGTGTGCGCAGTAATATTCAGGATGTTTCACTATACAGGGTTCTTACCAGGGCCTTGAGGTGCTTGAATTTCATCCTCAAAATTTTAAGTACTGGAATATCTTGAAAATAGCAGAGCTTTTGAGTGCTTGAAATGTCCTTGGAAAAAATGCGATCATTGAAAACTTGATACAATTGTATACAATTTTCTCTCGTAGTAGCTCTATTTCTTCTCACACCACTGTCTGTGTCCCTCATCTCCCCCTCCTCTCCCTGCTACACCAACCAAGCATAAACATTAACGCTGGAAACAACATAGATTATGCCAGGGAAGTGTAAATTTTAACCAGCATGGTTGGAAATAGACCCTTATAATTGTAGATGACTGAGATTAATAATAGATATATATATAATAGATACACTAATATGAACAATAGACAATGAGATTGAGATTATATTTTAATTAATTAAAAGTCCTTGAAAATGAAGAAATTGTCCTTAAAAAAGTACTTGAAAGTCCTTGAATTTCATTTTGTAACGCCAGAATGAACCCTGATCATGACTCCCTCCCTCTGTCTCTGCAGAGGCCGCGGGGGCGGTGGAGTTCCAGGAAGGCGTGCAGTCTATGGACGTCCACGTGCCGCTCTTCACCAAGGACGAGGACGATGACAAGAAGCAGCTGCAGGTGGAGGCCGTGGACGTGCCGCTGGGCATCGCCGAGATCGGAAAGCGCTTTGTCAACATCACTATCATCAAGGAACACGGTGAGAGGTTCTGCTGCTCTCACACTGAGAAATCAACACTGCGAAAGTGATTCTCAACCTTTTTTAATATGAATGACCCTCAATTTATTTTCTTTGTTATATATGATTTAGTCCAAACTCCGTAGCTTTCTATACAATAGTTGTGGAGATAACAGTGAAACTATGATCAAAACGGTCATTGTTGTCCATTCTCCAACGTTGCTATCGCCTGGTAAATTAAATAAGGATGAAGTTGAACCATTTATCATTTTGCTTGGGACCCTCTGGAACGTCTTGAAAAACCCCTGCGGGTCTCCAGACTCCACGTTGAGAACCAGTGGTCTTATTCTGAAAATGCATGGAAGTGCATTGGAAGAATCTCCCAAAACCATACAATTGTAATTCTTAGGAGCCAGTTCAATATGTGTTGGGATTCTACAATTATTCAAAATCTACTGTTTAAGTATTGCATTTCAGCATTAGAATTTCTTTCCAATTTTGTCATCTGTTTTAATAGTAGGACCATGTACACACAATGATATTGATACAGGAGTCACTGTAGCTCTCAAAAGCAATACTTGTGTACTTACATATAAATACTTGAGAGTGAATTAATCTTTTATTCCTCCCTCATGGATGTTTCTCATGCGTTCTGTGTTCCCTCCTTCTCCTCCCCAGCCAAGAGTGTGCTCTCCTTCCTCCAGCCGGCCTACACCTACAGCAGGCAGGACGGGGTGGCCAACATTCCCATCAGCAGAGAGATCATTGAGGACGGACGCACGCAGGTCAGCTTCCGCACCCGGGACCTCACCGCAAAAGACAAGAAGGTGAGAGAAAGCACACACATTTGCACCCCCCCTGGTGCATATGCTGAAAAGTGGAAGGTCAAATTGCTGGTATTTGTAGATCAAAACAAACCTACATTTTCCCAGGACTACCTGACTGTGGAAGGGGACCTAACGTACAATCCAGGTGAGACCCAGAAGACGGTTCCGGTTCGCCTGCTGGAGCTTGGGGAGAAGGACGGGCTCCTTGAGGACAGACAGGTCAAGCAGTTTGTCATGGATCTCAGCAACCCGAGGCAAGGCGCTAAGCTGGGACGCTACCCCAGGACCACCGTCACCATCGCGGACCAACCCGGTGAGGGCACGGACGACGGACAACTTTCCCGACACACGCTAATGAACCACAGACGATTAACTTACAGACTCTCTATCTCTCCTTCCCCTGCAGAACCCAGTGTGATCATGTTTAAAAAGGGCACTCAGAATTTCACCACATTTGACCCCACCTACACCATTCCTGTGGTTCGCACCCGGAACCCGGAGGGCCCCGCCACAGTGAAGTGGCGCACCAAGAAGGCCCAGCGCTTCGATCTGTCCGGACTTCTCAAGTTTGGCCCTGGGGAGTTGGAGAAGCACATCATGATCGACCCCGGGGTGCAACTTGGCCCAGCCCAACCTGAGACCTTCCAGCTGGAGTTGTTTGACCCAAGTGACAATGCCGTCGTAGCGGACAGGAAGACCACCTTGGTCAACGTCATCGATGGAGGTAACGACCGGTGGAAATGGGAAAAATTATTTCCTCTGTCCTCAATCTTAATCATGACTTCTCTTCTATTCCTCTCTCTTCCCTCTTCCTACCCCCCCCCC
>OMKR01110331.1:0-17076 GCA_900302355.1 Cyttopsis rosea | reverse complement strand
GTGAGTGAGTGAATTGCAAAGCTCCTTTGTGTCTCCTGGACTAGAAAGGGCGCTGCAGCTACTGTATATCAAATGTAATCAATTTACCATTTTAAGGATGTTCACTTGTTTGTGTCTACTTTGCATTGATATTGAAAAATTTGTTCACTGCCCCTTTTATTTCTTCTTCTACAGGAAGGATGGTGATGACAGAGCCAGACCAGTAATCATCCATCGTGCCATCTTGGGTTCAGTTGAGAGGATGATCGCCATTCTGACTGAAAACTATGCAGGAAAATGGTAAAGTGTTATCAGCTTGCTACTCAACAGTTGGTAAAACATATTTAGTTCATGACTAGGGCTGGGAGAATTAGTGGCATCATATTGTCATGAAATTAAAATATTTTCATATTGTACACAATATGTCTAAATTGATGATTATTAGAATATGGGACTTGAGATTCTCATGATATTAGGTCTGACTATTTTTACTTCTGACTATTTTTAACTTATTTTTTGTAGACTGCATATTTTTAGATTAGAATATTTAGCCTGTATATTGTTAGTCTTGTATATTTTTAGCCTGTATATTTCTTCTAGCTATATTTTCTAGGGTTTAGAGAGAAATGCAATTTCAGTTCTCTGTATGTGTGTACACATGTAGCAGAACCGACAATAAAGAAAACTTTGACTTTGACTTTGACTCTGAAGTTAAGAGAAAAAATTGGTCCAGAAAAAGGTTTTAGTCTGCTACTATGCTCCATTATAGTTCACTGTAATGAAATACTGCACTGTTATTTAATAATGGCTATTGTATTGTATATATTGGCACAGGTTGGCTCGTTACGAAATATGTCCAGCAATTCTAAATTTCACAGTTTACACTTAATCAAGACAAAAGTAAGCCAAAACAGATTTTAATTACAATTTTAGAAATTAGAAAGTTATTTTAATTGCAACAAATACATCTGCAATGTATGTATTGTTTTTCACACATTTCCCATGACAATTATGACATTATACACATGTTCCAGATGAGTTTTCTGCCTCTAGATGTCTGTATTCTCGCACACATAGTATCCTCTAAACGAGAAGCTGGTCCATGAAATAGAAGATAAAAGTATTTTAACAAAACCTTCTATCACGGAGGCAATCTTAGTAGAGAACTGCCCTCCCCGCTGTGGGAGAAATTATCCTAAAGGGTTTCCTGCAACAGCATTTGTGACCTTTGTGTTTGTGCAACAGCAGCTATCACGCTCCGTGTCACTACCCCTGCTGTTGATTTCACATGATGGTACAGATATTCTAAACAAACAAATACCTACGGTGTTCAGTCTCAAACAGTCTTAAGAAATCCTTCAAAAGTTGAGACATGAGATTTAAACAGTGTTCAATATTGGAATTGGTCCTATTAAAATAGTGCTCTTTTCTAAACCATCAATTTCTTTCTTTATCTCACGCAGGAATTCAAATTATTGAGATTACATTTGTTTTGTTTTTTCATCGGTCACTTGTACGGTAATCTTTGGAGAGTTGCTGCTACATGTACAAGAGTCGTACAGTCATCACTTCTATGGATTTCTCTTCAACTTCCACGCAGGGATCAATAGTGTTACCACATCTTATCTGAGCTCTTCAACCTTGAACTTCCTGCCCTTTTTCATAATAATTCAAAAATGTAGGTGGTATACCGTGCGTGATGTGGCTCCATTTGCTAGTGTTTTTTTTTTTTTTGTGTGTGTGAAGAGGAGGCAATTACATGACTCTACAACCATTGAGTGCCAGGCTTTGTTCCAGTAAACTTTTCTAAATCATCCTATGTGCTGACACTCTTCCAGGCCTCTATGGATCTCTCCACGTCAGGTGATGTTTGTGCCCGTCAACCCCTCCTGTGAGGAATACGCCAAGAACGTAAGTTATTATGCACATTGAAAAGGATTCACATTATTAAAGGGTGTATGATTATTTTCTTTTTTTCTTTTTGACTGTTGTGTGTAGCATAATGCTGCCGAGCTGTTGTTTCCATGTGTTATTTGAGTGTCGAACCTGTAATGCTTAAACATGTTGGATGTAGTGGTTCTGATTCTTTTATATGTACAGTCATTTAAAACAGGTTATTTCAACTTGGTGCCATTTCCCTTTCAATTCTCATTGTACCCTCTGTGGTAATGTGTATTCATGAATGATATTTTTCAGGTTTGTAAGCAGTTTGTTGAGGCTGGCTTCATGGCGGATGCTGACTTGGACTCGAGCTGCCTTCTCAACAAGAAAATCCGCAATGCCCAGTTGGCCCAGTATAACTTCATACTGGGTAATGATTGACATGATGAATGAATGACACTACATGAACACTGACCATGCTTAAATGTCAGATTGTTTTTGTTTTCTTCTTGTCAGTAACTACCAGAGGTGAAAGAGTATTGAAGTAGGAATACCATTACTCAAGAAGGGATATAATTACCTGTCAAATATTGTTCCTTATTATACTGTAAGTGAAAGTATTATGTATTAGTATTTAAGAAAATAATTTCTATACTATGAGTGCAACGTATGATACTCAAAGAGTGAGTATTGTTAATGCTTTTAAAACAACTAATGTTATTGCATCCAGTAATGACAGCATCATGAGTATCGAGCCAGTATATACTGGCTGTAAAGGGGGAAAAAGCTGTTTTGGTTGACAGGAAACAGGTTTCTACCGTACATACGCCTTGATTAACACTTGAAAACAAACCAACTTTCTGAACTGGTTGAATTGAGTGGACACTCAATATCAGGCTCCAAAGCCTGATAATTCCTCTCCTACAGCAACTGATGGATGGCATGAAGAGGATTTGGGAGGAGGGTAGGATGTGTTAGGGTAGCTGTGGTCGCTGTGACTTGGCCGTGTCCAACTGTTGTGTCTCTTTGTGTCTTGGCAGTGGTTGGCGAGAAGGAGAGGATGACTAACAGCGTCAATGTGCGCACAAGGGACAACAAAGTCCATGGAGAGCTGTCAGTCAGCGAGGTGCTGGCCCGCCTGACCCTGCTCAGGCGGTCCCGCTGTCACTCCGCTGAGGAGGACTTCTGAGCGGGGGATGTGACTCTCGCTTCCTGGCATACACTGGTGCTTGTAGGCCTCAAGCCTCTTAGAAAAGGAGAATAGTTGGAGGAGATGGGATGGCACACACTAGAGATGGTACTGGGGAAGTGTAATAAGTATCTCAAAAATGAAACAGATGAACTTGAACGTACACGTACAAGTTGATGAAAAAGGTCAGGGTATGAACCAACTCTGGGGTAATGCAGGTTTTTCCCCCTACGGTCATGTGCATGAGTAGATGATGGATCTGAATCAGATTATCTGGTTTGCCCCTGTAGATGATTTCCTTGTCTAAAGGGCATTGAGGTAACATCAGAGTAAATTATGGAGTGGAAAGGTGTAATAATGGTTGTCTGTAAAGGTACATAATTGTGACACTGGAATTGACTTAATTTCTTAAATTATGTCCAAATGGCATAATTGAAATAAAGTAAATCTGTTTCTGGCAACCCTTTTGTGGATTATTATAATTAAGAAAAACCTCTTTCAACTTGAAAGATACAAGTTGTGCATAATTTTTTTTTGCATTTGCAACTCCACTCATCCACTCATTTGGAATACAAGTTTTCCACACATTACAACATATTAATTGTTAAATGTTAAAGGTACTATATGTAGTTTTCAGAAAATCCTTGTTTTTAATGACACCGGTGGCCATTAAGTGAACTGCAGTCAGCATCCTGCTCGTAGGCGTGAACGAGCGTCCTTGCGCAGCGCGCCAGAAACTCAGATCAAACTGTCAAACTAGGCAGTGCTGATCAAATATGAATCAATATTCTGTTACTGCATTGCCTATTTCCGCCTCAAACTGTTTAGCTGTAATATGAGAAAGTTTGTGACCGGCCGCTACTTTTTCCTGCTTGAAAAAGGACGAGCC
The DNA here is from genome assembly GCA_900302355.1 of Cyttopsis rosea. Lineage (NCBI taxonomy): Eukaryota > Metazoa > Chordata > Actinopteri > Zeiformes > Parazenidae > Cyttopsis > Cyttopsis rosea. The sequence continues at coordinate 13,138 of OMKR01110331.1, read as the reverse complement.
AGAACCAAGCACCACCCAACTTGCATGTGTCGATCAGCGATACGTCACACGTTTCGTTGCTCTGATTGGTTGTAGGTCTATCCAATCGCATCCAGAGGCATTTTGGAGAGAGGCAAAATCGCGGGCAAAATGGTGCGCTGGAAGGACGCAAAAGGATGCAACGGGGGATTATTGATTTTGGCGGACGATAAAATCTAATATATACAAGTATTTTTTTTGGTTAGTACTATAAATAATTACAAAATGGTCATTATATGTAATTATTAAAAAAGAAAAGCTTACAAATTTGCATAAAAGCCATGTCTCGTATGTGTATCTGTTTGAGTAACTTAAACACGGAGATCTAACGAATAACTTTGTTTCTTCATAACTTTAAATCATAACTATATAATTTATACTCCCAATGCAGTTTAGAGGAGACAAAATAAAAATAAATAAATAAATAAATAAATAAATAAATGCACGAACAAATCAATTATGTAATAAATGTATTTATTTATTAGTGTGTGAATAAATAAATAAATAAATGTATAAACGCGTAAAAAAATAATAAAGGCGTAAATAAATAAATACGTGAATGAATGAATAAATAAAGGCATAAAGAAATAAAAATAAATAAACTCATGGATGAATAAATAAATAAATGAATGCATAAACACATAAAAAAGAAAACAAACAAACAAACAAACTAATAATAAATACGCTGATTGGAAAGTGGTGGGCGTGGCTAAAAGGAGAACCCGGAAGCGCCTTCACCTCCTCGACCCTAATTGCTGCGCTCCGTCGAGGTCACGGCTCTTTGACTTCCCACGGCGATTTGAGTCGGAATTTGGGAGCAGATCGCTGCCGACTCCGTATGTTGCGTTAAGATACATTTCAGGATTGGAATTCACAGAACACACGACACATTGAGCGGAAATACCACTTTCACAGTCCAACGAAACGCACGCTACTGCCGCCGCCGCCGCCGCGATAGACCGCGGTGGGCGTGGCTAAAAGGAGAACCCGGAAGCGCCATCGCCTAACCCCCAAAGCTAGGCTAGGTGATGCTAACTGCCTGCGATGCTTAGCCAACAACAATGGCCGCTTCCTGTGAGACGTGGAAAGCGGGCCGACCGCGGAGTCCGACGGCGCACGGGATCGTACTTCTCCTGCTCACGGATCTGCTGCTGCAGTGTGTGAACGGTGTGCGGGTGCATTTCAGCGACACCTTTTGAACCGATACGGCGCTCGATGGCCGCGCTAGCTACCGTTAGCTGTATGCTAAAAACAAGGGGGCTCGTTACAGTGCAGTGAGAACGTAGGTAGAGATTTAACATCCCCGGATGGAAACCGCGTTGTTTACAAAACACACATTTACGGGAAGGTGTAGTAGACACTAGACGGGTGCCGATGTGGTGCCTTTACTCCAAGTGTGTAGTAAGTGTGTAGTAATTAGTGTGTAGTAAGTGTGTAGTAATTAGTGTGTAGTAAGTGTGTAGTAATTAGTGTGGGAGTATTCGTACTTTCTATTACTTCAGTAAAAGCTCTCGGCGGTTCTTGGACCACGGCTCTTCATGTTGTTGTTGTTTTCTTGCCCGTGTCTCAGGGTACCTCAGCTCCCCCCACGTGGGTCAGGATCCACCCTACAGCCGAGATGCCCAGCACGGTCCCGTCATCACCAGCCCGGTGCTCCCTGCCGCAGCCTCCGGTAAACGACCGAGCAAGTGTGTGTGTGTTTGTGTGTGTGTGTGTGGTTCCCTGTTCACAGCAGACGCGTGTGCACCGCCATCGTGGACAATGAAAAAGACTTATAATGTCATTGGTTTCATCTGGCTTGACCGTTACACGGCATGTCAAAATATCTGATGAGACTCCAATTTAAAAAGCCTGCATTCCACTTTTGCACAAGTATCTGAAGGCAAATGGAATTAAATGTCATCAGTTTAAAGGTACAATATGTTAACTTTTCCCGATAAGAGCTACGCTATATATTTTGTCGAGTTGTGTACTTACATTATCCCAAATGTTTCCAACAATTTTCAAACCCAGAGAAATCCCTAATTTTAATATAGGTAACGGAGCGTTTCATTAGGTCGCCTGTCAATAAGGTCATATCCTGTCAATGGCGTCATATCCCCCGCCGCCATATTGGACAGGTCCATCTACGTGGAGTGGAGAAAAAAAAGTGTTTTTTTTTTTCTACTCCCATGTAGATCATAAACCCTTGAATGTAAAAACAACTCGTTGAGAAATGTAAACGTTATAGTGCTTTTTATCCAGAAAAACCACAGCTCCCCTATTTTCCAGGCCGGTCTTGCCGGCTCCAATATGGCGGCGACGTATCGCAGAAACGGGCCGAAGCGGTTAATGCGGCGTCTATGAGCTAACGTTAGCTAGCCACTGTATTGTACTATTGTTTGTATTGCTCTACTATTACTCTACTAACTATTGTTTGATGGAGCATGATTATTTATTGCCGTTTGCCATTGCCAATGAAAATCGGCATGGTGCAATGACGGTGCAACATATTACATATTGTACCTTTAATGTATTGTCGCCAGTACATACTTGAGAATTTTTTTTTTCTTGCCTTCAAATAATTACATGTCGTGTTTCGGAGTAAAGCCTAACATATTTAATGTAATTCCTTATATCTGAGCCCTGTGGTGACAACTGGAGCGAGATGGACAACCTTCTTACTTTTTTGAATTGTTTTGATTGTCTCTGCTGCTATTAATGGGCCATTTGAGTAACATTGCCGCTGAATGTCTTCCCAATGCAATGGCAATTAAACCCTGTGTTTCTTCTGGATGTGTTTTGTGTCATTGCAGCCCCGCCTACAGATGAAGAGAGCTACACCGCTAAATGTCCTAGTGGGGGTCTGTGCAGTCGACTGCCAGCAAGCTGCGTCTATTGCAACTATCACCACAACTGTAGCTACGGAAAGCCAACCTCCTTCACCTGTAAACCCAAGAGAGGAGTTCACTGCATAGTGAGTTATATTGAAAGGGAAATTTATTCTGGGGAGAATCTTTAATCTCAAATTTACAAGATGGTTAAAGTGTACCGTAATGTCCGGTTTCCATCGCATGCATGTGAACTATTTCAGTATTAGACTTTGTAAAGGTTGTCGCTATTTGCACAAATCATACCATGACCAATTTCTGCACATTTAGTTTTGGAATGGTTTTGATTTGGGAATCGCTATGCATTTAAGAAATACAGGATAGTTATGAAATGTTTTTTTAAATAAAAAAATTTTTTTTTTTTTTTTGCAGGGAGATTCAGGACAGCAGCAAACCAACTTCTCCCTCTCTGTCCCCTGTCAATTTTGCTGGCAACTTGACCCGTCCCAGTACTCGTGCACAAACTCCACTGACTGTATGACTGTCTCCTGCCCGCGCAGACGCTATAATGCCACCTGTGAAGTGCTCGACCACGTGCACTGTCTAGGTACGTCACTTTATCTGCTCTGTTAAAATGTTTTTTGTTAAACCCCCCCAAGCAACCAACATGTTTTAGTATTGACCACCAGCTATGCCCCAATTTAAAATTTTGGGTTACTAATTCATGGGTACAGGATAGAAAGGGTCTTCATATTTGTCATTGTCGAACACAACTCTCACACAGTCTACATTTTCCTTAACGTTCTTGGTGTTCAAACCAACAACATTCTGGTTCATAGCTTTTGTTTTTTTTGTTTTTTAATCTTCAATTTTATTATAATTTGCTATTAGTCCTCACCCACCCACCCCATGTCGTTGTCCAGTAATTTTCGTTTCCTTCCTCAGGCAGAAGAGTTTTTAATAAACGTTTGTTCTGTAACTGGACTGGAGGGTACAAGTGGTCGACAGCGTTGGCTCTCAGGTAATCTCACCATGACCAACTGAAATATACCTGTTCTTAAATCAATCAATGCCTTTACCTGCACTCAATTCCCCCAATTCAGCTCAATAGTTGTGTTACGGTAATAATGTGATTAAGGTGTTTACTAGGGATGTTAAAATGTGTCGACTAAACAACCGACTGCTTCTCTGTGTCGACAGTAAAATCGAAAATGTTTCTTTGCGGGGGTTTTTTGTCTTTTTGTAATGGCCTATTCAAACGTTCTGAAAAACTTTACTGTTTTTCAAAATAGCCTATTCAAAACATTTAAAATAAAAACAAACGGTACTGTGGTACACGTGGTGGTGTGCACTGCAGGAGTTTCGCTTTCTCACTGCGTGGTTGAAAATGACAACTTCGCATAAGATTCAGAGGAGTCTCACTAAACCCCACAGTGCAATGAAAGTGAAGGCCGGCGCGCGCTGGCCGAGGTGCGATCCGGACCCCCTGGGGCTCGGACGCCTCACCGGCCCACCTCCACCCGGTCCGTCGGGGAGGTGGAGCTTGTATCGCGCGTGCGATAGTACCCAAAAGATGGTGAAATGTTTATTTATTTATTGAACTAGACATTTACGAATTTCGAACATCCCTCTGCTCCACGCAATTGTGGTGCTGAAAGGACAGCACAGACACGGTCTGTTGGAATGTCGGTGATTAAGTGTGGAAAAGGCAAATCCATATCTGATGGGAAAATAACCCCACATTGATGTTGCAGTGTGTAGAATTTAGTGTCATCTAGCAGAACGGACTTGGCAGAAATGGAATAAAATATTTATATATACATATGGAGCAGGTTGCCTCCACGGAGCGTGCCATGTTGCACCACAACTTTAAGATACATTTTGTGGTGAATTAAGGCATATAACATATATATTATATACCTAGTGTGTTTTATAAGCCGATAGGTCAACATCAGAATCATCTCAAAAAAATGCACACAAAAAATGACTACTCTGTAAATGCCTCCAACACGTTGACTAGCAAAAAACAGTGTCGTTAACATCCCTAGTGTTTTACATGCGTTTGGAATAATGTGATTACTGAAAAACCCGAGTTTACATGGCGAGTGGATTAGTCAGGTTATTGACAGGAAGTACTCTACCGAAGGCTCTACCCTCGAGGAAAATCTATAATCTTTCTTGAATATGTCCACATTTCGGTTCTTGCGCCCATCCACATATACTATATTTAGCTCCCTCATCAAACTCAACATAAAAACGCTCACTTTCAGACGTTTACCGGCGGTTTCCTTGCTTTCCAGATTAAATCTATGTGGCGCAAATCACTGGGTTTTATGGCACATGCACAGTCTGGATACACTGATCATATCTGGGTTAAGGTGTTTTACATGCCACAATAAATGGAATGATTGAGGAGAAATACAAGTCCGTTAATCGGGTTGCGTTTGCGCCTATTTTGAGTTTAACTCGATGAAGATAATCAGGGTTAGGTGTTTACATGACGGTTGCAATATTCTTTCCTCGGCTTCAAGTGCACGTAAACGCACCGATTGATAACAAAATAAGATTATCACATACATCCGTGCCTACTCCGCTACCCCCTCCCCAACCACCCATCTCCCCTATCCACCCACCTCCCCTTTTCTCTCTGCAGCATTACGCTTGGTGGTTTCGGGGCAGACCGCTTCTATCTGGGCCAGTGGAGAGAGGGATTAGGGAAGCTGTTTAGCTTCGGGGGTCTGGGCATCTGGACCTTGATCGACGTGCTTCTCATCGGGGTGGGATACGTGGGGCCTGCCGACGGTTCTCTCTACATCTAAGATGGAAGACTATGGAGGACCAACAGGGTGGTTTGCACCCTCCTCCGCTTCACCACCCACACGCCCCGGCCCCCAGATTATCTGAGATTCAAGCTTGTCTACTCGGCACGTCAGCCTGTCCAAACTCCCTCCGCAACAGATCCCATCTGCTAGTAGGCAGAATGTGTTTTCCTCCATCACAACCGCGATGGCTCTACTCACACGCATGTCAGATCAATCCTCTTCATCCTCCACTCGTCTACTGTCAAGATCCTGTCGAATAAACTGTGCTTGGAGGTGTGGGCCTGTTAATTATTTTTGCAAGTCGCCTGGGTGGATGAACGTGTTGGATAAGACTGTGCTCATTGACGGTTAGATGAGGCGGTGCTGATGGCAGATAGATTTGGTTTCCTGTGGAAAGGAAGCATCCTGTCACCTTGGAACCCCATGATGCTGCTGCCCGAAGCGCAAAGAAGAAAAAAAAACTGGAGAGTTAAACGGTTACCATGGCTACCCAACATCTGTGGGGAACCATAGGTGCGCAGAAAAGGTAACCTGTCCATCCTGCAAGAAGGCATGAGGAGTGCACGGTGCATCGAGGTGCTTTGCAGTTTGTAATTTCCTTCTAGTATTTCAGTGGTTATTTGGCTTATGATCTTGATAATCACTGCAGTAGGTGGAATTGATGCTTATTACAGAGGCTGAGAGATGCATAATTTTGTCCAAAAGGTATTCAGAATTGACCCCCAATTTGTTGAAAAATTATCCATTATCCACATGCTTTGAAAAATAAAGCACATCTACCCTCTTTAACCAAATGAAACATGGACAAATTCAATTTTATTCTATATTTCAATATCCAGGAGAGGGCATGTCTCAGAACTCTGCACTAGACTGACATTACTAAATAGGTGTAGGACATGTTCAAAAACCAAATCCTGTCTCACAGCCCACTGATATCTTGAAAGAACATTTTGGAGGAAACTCATGAGATCTCTTATCATTGTGGATGTATGTACTGTACATAATGCAAATTGACATATACTGAGTCATATCACACAGCTTTGCTGTAGGTGAAGTTAGGCTATCTCTTATCTGCTGTTTCCAGAGAGGCTGATGCATTCAAAGGTTTTTTTTTTCTCAAGTGGTTCATATTTTTCATACTGTAATGTGCTGGTTCCATACTGCTTAGTGCCATACAGCTGGTATGAACATGTAACTTGTCATTTGTTTTGGTTTGTTTCACCTGCTGTAAATTTATGATACATTTTGAAGTCTGGTCATTTTATTGTGTTTATAAAGAGATGTAATGTAAATTAAAATCATTAAATAATTGATTTGTATGTATGTTTAAAGATTTATAAAATTTGAAGTCGGTCACATGTTACTAGTTGCTTCTTGATTGAAAACATGATCTATGATTTTAAGCATGACAGTGTCTGAGATGACTTACGAAATTACAAGCTGTTCTAGTAGATTCTTCAATTAGTGTTGAGCTGTGGTGTCCTAGATATCTGGATAGTCAGTGTCATCCCTCCCCAATATCCTGTATTCCACAGCTGCTCCCGTTTTCATAGGTGCCAATAAATCTTCCAATCTGCAGAATTCAATGTAAGATACAATTTAACATTTAATACAATGCAACAATTACTTTGCATCATTTAAAGACCTGAATGTAATGTAATGAGCTTCCCATTTCTCTGTAAGGAGATTATTGAAGACAACTGCAATGTCCCCATTTTACTGCAGTAACCATTGTTTGTGTTCCCTTAAACCTCAAAAAATGGCTTCCGGGTTGCATTGTGCAACTGTGTAATGCAGGGTGTTCCTGAAAAGACAGCACATGTTTGGTCATTCTTCCCCTGATAATATGAGATCCAGTTCATGGCCATTCCCAGACTACATTTAATTCAATAGATTATATAGTGCTAAAACATTCTCTCATTGCACATTTACCTGTACATGTTATGTAAAAACAAAAAAAATATATATATGAGAAATATATTTAAATTAATTTCTAGTTTCTCAAATCTGACACCGCCCACAGCAATGTTCTCCCACACTCATAGTTGGCAGGGGAAAGATGTCCCTTCATTTGAGATTTTCCAATTTTAAAACTGCTCAATCTTCAAATGCTGATGAGCGTCCTGCAAGAGATCTAAAGACAAGTCATTATCACAAAATATTTAATTGCTTCTGAAAATGACCATAATGGCCTGGATGTAATTAGTTATTGTTAATATCTAACTTAATGTTGTTTAGCTCCGCCATTACCATGGAGCCCTAATGGTGATACGCCTTCACTGTGTGAAGTGTGATAAAATGAATAAATGGTTAAATTGGATGATGGCCATTTCAAAACACAAATTTTGTCCTTTGGAATAAATACCCATGAGGAACCGAGTCATTTTCTCACAGCATTGTCTACTAAAGATAAATAAATTCACTACCTCCAGTGGAACCATTGCAGAATTGCGAGCGTGGCAATGGTAATTGGTGAAGAGAACAAGAGGCTATTCATTCGTCTTACACAGGCGCATTTATCGCACCGAATATTCAAGCATAGTTCCGGCCTTTCAGATAAAACAGGTCAAAGTTGTGTCTGCTTGCATTATGGGCAGTCATGCGCTTAAAACTGAGAAGTTTGATGCGTCCATCAACTCAGATCCAACATCCTCACGCATGCACCCATACGGAGGTTTTATCCTGGGACTTGAATGGTTATGGATTATCAAAGAGACAGATCACATTCTGAAATGCACCCGAGTGGCCGTTCTGCTAAGAAATAAGAAACCGTTAACACCCTTTTCTCCAGTTTCCTCAACTTCCATCTGTGGAGTCAGTTACAGACATTGTGCCACTTCACAATGGGATATGGCCAATTCTGCTCCAAGTCTTGAGTGTGTTTAGTACATACACCAGCAATATCTCCGCTTCCGTACTTTTATATAAAAGGAAAAAGAAAAGCACTTTCATGTCGGTCGAGATTGTTTTAGGTAGTCATGTCTAATTTGCATAATTGCGGACAGGAAAGTCAATCAAAATCAGTCACAGCAGCAATTTTAGTGCTTTATTGTACAATAGGAAATGCACTGTACAATACCCAGCTTAGGTGTAAAGGCAAGAACACGATGGCATCTACGCCCCCTGACCTTGCCTCCCCACAAACCAAATCCTGATAGAAGCAGATTTAAGAAGATGTACCTGCACCTGCCAAATATAATATTTTCCGGGCTAGACTCCCCCCTCTCCTCCATTTTGGAAGCTTAAGTTTACTGACTGCCACAGGCATACAGAAAACAAAAGAAATTAAAAAAGGCAAATAAAAAAATTTAACTAAAATTACAGTCAATGGAAAACAAGGTTCAAACTTTTATGGCAGGGGAGGTTATGGCCTCTTTTAGACGAGTAAAAATGACACAATAGACATAGGAAAGCTGAGGTTGCCATGTTAACATTAAGTGTGTGCCCATGCCACTTATCACACCACTTAGACACTTTTACACCATCAACTACGTGTGACCTTTTTACGCTTTATACGACAGAAGACACTTTCCATTAAATAAAAAGATGTAGAAATTCTTCTCCCCACTCCATGTAGAACAAGTTCAAACAGCAATGGTGACAATGTCCATACCAATAGTGTCTGAGAAAAAGTTCATAAGAGTTTCTCTTAAGTCTTCTCTTGGAGAAATATCTATTTACATCAACTCCAATTTATATTATGTAAATTAATAGGCTGTCACCATTGTAACTAAAGTCATATAAAAATATAAGAGGCAAAACAAATAAGCTAAACAAAAAAATACAGTCATTCAAATGCAGGTGGGGGGGGGGGGGCAAAGCAATGTGGCAAAGGATCTGGTTGAATCTCCAACATACCGCTTATATCTGGATAACAGGGTACGAGGGTCGGCCCCACACTTCAGGTCTGTGTGGCAGCACTCTTACCCCTCTCGCCAATAGTGACACAATGAAAGCCCCGGGTGCCGTCGGGCCCTCGCGGCAGCCTCATTACGCCTGGGGGCAAGCCGTCTGCATTTTGGATCTTTCGGCCCATCATGGGGCTTCCGACCGGACTGCTTTCCTGGGAGGCCACCTGCCTGCGCCTCTGAACCCAGGGGCTCCCAGAAGGGGTAAGGCTGCTGTCCGAGGAGTAGTCGGCCCAACGGCGCCCGGGTTCTGGACTCAGTCCGCCCTCGCTGGCCAAAGGAGACTTTTGTGAGTGAAGAGATTTGCGCTGGGGACAGGGGCTGGCACGGGGACTGGACCATGGACTGTTCCGTGGTGACACAGCGGGGCTGAGGTGATTGTTTTGGAAGCAGATTCCTGCCGTCGTGGGGCTGAGCTTGTTGCAGGAGCGGGACTTGCGGGCCAGGCGAGGGGACGTGGGGTTGCTCTCCGTCTCCGAGGAGCTGCAGGCCGAGTCCTCCCCGTGGTACTGGAGCTCTCGCACTCTGCTGTTGAGGGAACGACTTTTCCTCATTCCTCCCTCCTCACGCGGCCGTTCTTTGGGCACTTTCTTCTTGGGGGGCTTGGTTCCGATCAGGACCACCTTCAGCCCCAGTGACCCGGCCCCTCCATCCTCGCTACCCACAGCTTCGTTGGCTTTGACGGCGGCTTCCACCTCCTCAAACTCTACGATGGCGCACTCCTCCGTGCCCAGCTGCGTATAACGGCCGCACAGCCTCTTCAGGTCAGCGGGCAGGTCCTTCCCAGGCTTCAGGACTCGAACCGAGGCGATGGCCCCATACGCGCCGAACGCCTTCAGCAGAAGCTTCATCAGCTGCTCTTGCTGGGTGGACCCTCCTTCTCCACCTCTGTTATTCTCATCGCTTTCTTTGATGGCGGCCAACTCTGACCAGCTCTGCAGATCACTGAGCAGCAACATGCGGCTGGGAAGAGATTCGCTGGCAAAGATTGGCACCGTGGACCGGCGCCGCACCTTGCGCCCCTCATCGTTTAGCTGCAGTATCGTCGATTGTCTCAGAGCATAGGCGGTTGTTCTCCAATCCCGAGTCAAGTGTTTCACCTGAAAAATAAAAGTGACCCGTGTCAGAATTGAATGTCACCCATTCACACAGCTATGTTGCATTTTACTGTGTGGCACTTAAAAACATGCCAAAAACCACATGCAAAGCACAATGTTGCATTTCTGAATACCCTAAATCAATGAAGTGATCATGTTGAAATCAAATGCATAACACTGTTGCTTTTAATGTGGTTCCACCGTAGCGATTGCATGTGCCACAGATGCATCCCAGTACAGATGACTACAACCATAAACAATCCCTCACTCCTCGCCAAGTGATTGAGCGGCCAAATATAGAAATGGCAGCACTGGCCCTCATGGCGTGTGGGAGCAATCAGCAATACCACATGATTTATAATCAAACCGATATTGAACTTGTATGCATGGAGTATCACAATTCAGCAAGTTTTTATTTTCACCAATATTTCCATCATTTTTGGTTGCACATTAAAATCCCCAATCATTTATGTACTATTCATTCATCATTACATCATTGTATTGGTCATGAATTTGGATCTCATTTTACATGATCATTTCTCTGATCACAATTTTAGTACATAACTCACCATTGCAAAAGTTAAAATTCCATCTGAATTCAAAATAAATCAATTTTAAAAAAGACGTCCAGTGTTGCGCCTCTAGACGTTTACACAATAAACCATAAATTGCAACACATTTCTCCATTTCTCTCCCTCTTACCAAGCACTGAAACAAATGCGTTCCATGTGCAGGACTGAAGGTTAGCCTCATACACTACAGGGAAGGTTAATTGATCCATTTATTGCAATTTAATGTTGTTCACTCACTGTGTAAACGGCTAGAGGCGCAACACTAGAGAATCTTGGCAGTGCTCCTTTAATATAAATATTCAGCAAGAGAGGAGATCTGAGCACTTAAAAAAGGTACAAGTAAAAAGGGTTACAAGTTGGAGGCCGGATCATAACTCTCGTGAGCCCTTTATTGGGGTGACACTTTAAACAGCCGAAAGGCTAAATCCAAGAAGGGAATATTGGCATGGCTTAACAACATACGTGTTCCAAGTAATCTATTCTGAAACAGTAACTGCACAGATTGAGTCACGACAACTGTGATTCATGGGGACTGATCAACAACCTGTGTTCATAGCATTTGATCACTGTGTTATTATAATTCTTCATCATTGTGAAATGGCACATCACAGGCCTACCTTTGCGATACACAATTTGAATGGCAGTTATATTGAAGCAAGTGGGAACAAGAGCGATGCACCCGCCCTCGCTCACAGGTTTGTGTCGCTCCAAACTTCCCAGATGTAGTCTCAGAACCACGGTTACCTTTTTGAACGAGGTGAGCAGCTTGACACTGACAAAGCCCATTTTGTTGCGTCGGACGTGTTTGAGCAGGAAGGCGTCGTGCTCCAGGTTCTCATCCGACAGGTAGTGCTCGATCTGGGCCACCAGCTTCTGGATGAGCTCTGGATCTGGTGCCTGCCAGCTCTCCTCCTCCAGCTCCCCTCCACTTGTTCCAGCGCCACTGCGTGCGCAACAGGGAAAACATCACATCACAGTTTACATTGTCCGCAACAACTCACCATGGTTACGACAACAGAATATGCCAAGATTCACGACAGCAGCCGAACACTCCCGGATCTTAACGGGCTCTGGCAGCCACGGATGCAGCCTCACCCCTGCACTACCCAGAGCAACATGCTGGAATGAGCATGGAAACTGGTCACAGATACAATCCCCTCCTTTCTGACTTTGCCTGCGACAGGCAAACGTGCCCCACCGAGACCTCTCCGATGGTAGTAGCAATGTCAGGGCTCTCCACAGGCTCTGCCTCCCACTCACGACGCGACCGCCCGACGAGTCAAATGCACATGAATCGCAGAACGGGCGCGTGGACGGCGTAGCCGAGAACACCACATCGATTACACTTGGACTGTCCAGCGCTGTCGAATTCGCGTCGGCACAGGAAAAAATTAATTAAAAAAAAAAAAGGTATACGGAGCAGAATTAAGGTCAGAATGAAATAAGGTGGATGACTCATCTACACCCACCCCACCCTATAGTTATTCTCCGTGTGCGCCGAGCCGGCAAAACCCACGGCTTCCCCCATAAAGCCAGCCAGGGGTATAAAACACCATTTAATAGCACCCACACAGACACCACTTCAGAACAGAGACCAACACGTTCAAAGCAGGTTAGCCAAGGACAACATGAGGGAAACGCCGCCTGTTAACTTAGTGGGAATTAATATCTACAGTACGTAGAATATCACAATATTGATACGGTGATAGATATAATATAATTAAAGACGACATCAAGAATAAATATTGTCTGGGGTTGGGCTGCATTACAGTAAAGTAATGCAATTTTCGCAACTTTATGAGACTGTTCTAACCAATGCCTCTACCTCATGATAATCACATTAATGATTATTTTTCCTGTGTGTGTGTGTGTGTGTCATGAAAGCACCATTAGTAACTCCCAAAATATTGA